>CAUYQV010085409.1:0-37354 GCA_963574575.1 Galagoides demidoff
ATATAAAATGTATCCATTGTCAACTGAAACTGTATTAATTATCGTTCCATTGCTGTATCTATGACTACCTGAGTTGTAACCCCCCTTAACCAGCCACCTTTCGCTTCTGTAATATGCTTACACAAAGCCTATAAAAGACAACTCACCCTCACACTTGGGCTGCTGACTGTTTCTCGGAGCAGCAGCCCCTGCAGCAGGTAAAATAAATTACCAATAATTAACCTAAGTGGGGGTCCGAGTCTATTTTTCCAGGTCCCCTAAGTTATGTCAGCCTTTAGACAGGGACCTCCCTGTGTCCCCACATGGCTTCTTTGTATGTGCACAGAGAAAGCAAGCTTTGGTGTTTCTTCCTCTTAAAAGGACATGAGTCCTATGGGAACCTTTATAACCTCCTTATAGTATAGGCTCTGTCTCCAAATATAGTCACATCGGGGGTTAGGGTTCTAACATATGAATTGTAGAAGATACAATTAACTCCATAACATTCTCCCCTCAACTCACAAAATTTACGTCCTTCTCACACACTAGATAATCCACCCTATCCCAATATTCCCTGCATATTAATCCAGCATCGATTCCAAGTCTGAGATCTCATCTTGCTATCATCTAAATCAGGTATGGGTGAGACTTGAGGTATGATTCATCCTTAGGCAAAATTCCTCTCAAGTTGTGAACACATGAAACTAGACAAGTTAGGGGCTTCCAAAATACAGTGGTGGACAGGCATAGAGTAAAAGCTCCCATCCCCAAAGGGAAGAATCTCAAGAAAGAGGCGACAGGTCCCAAGAAGTTCAAAACTTAGCAAGGCAGATTTCACTAGATCTTAAAGTTCTAGGACAGTCCTCTTTGGCTGGACTATTCTGTCCTCTAGGCCCAATGGGGCAGCAGTGTCACTCCCACATCTCTAGGCAGTGGCTCTTAGCCAGTCCCATGCCTGAGTCACTGAGCAGGAGGAGTGGCCCAGCTTGCTTAAAGAGCAGCCCCCACCCTCTGAGACAGCCTTTCCCTGGAGCCTGTGGTTGGGAAGGGCAGCCCTGATAATTTCTGAATTGCCTTACGATCATTCATCCCTTTTCTTGAAGTATAGATATAGCTCTATTGTCCTATTCTATAGGATTCTAGAATTCTGAACGCCTTACTTTCCTCCTGTCTCTTTTTCCCTTTGGTCCAAACTGGCAATGTCTTTGTTGGTAAAATCCCATCTTTCTCCCTGGCTTCTGGGTTGTCTCCCTGGAGAGTGCTTATCTGGCCACACCCTTGTTTTCCTCTCCAGAAGATGCTTTCTCATTTTTTGCAATATGAATAGGCTGATAGTTTTTCAGATTTTTAAGTTCTGATTCCTTTTTGCTTAAAAAATCCTTCAATTTGTCTTCTTCCCCTCACATTTTATACAAGCAGCCGGGAGACACCAAGCCGCATCTTCAATAATTTGCTTAGAAATCTCCACAGCTAAATATCCAGGTTTATCGCTCGTGATTCCCACTTTCCACAGAACACTAGGACACAATTGAGGGTTGAAAAGAAAACACAAACTGAAGTGCTTTCTCAGTCGGGCTCATGCCTGTAATCCCAGTGCTCTGAGAGGCTGAGGCAGGTGGATCACCTGAGCTCAGGAGTTCGAGACCAGCCTGAGCAAGAGCAAGACCCCGTCTCTACTTGAAATAGAAAAACTAGCCAGGCGTAGCGGCAGACACCTATAGCCCAAGCTACTAGGGAGGCTGAGGCAAGAGAAGCTCTTAAGCCCATGAGTCTGAGGTTGCTGTGAGCTATGATGACACCAGGGCACTCTACCCAGAGTGACAGAGTGAGACTCTGTCTCAAAAATAAAAATAAAAAAATAAAGTGCTTTCTCTTATTGTCTCACTCAATAGGAAGATTTCTGTGGCCAAATATTTGGGGTTTCTCCCTACTTCAAGCAGCAATCAGTTCTGCAGTGGACACCAATTGGGTGTCCTTCAATTCAGTTCTGACATTATCCTAATGGACATAGTTTCAGATCCCAAAGGTTTGGGACTCAATCCCACACCAGTTACCAGTCTAGGCCTCCAGAACTTCTGATTGACTGTTCAAGTTGGGATTCCTGTGTCTCCCTCTCTGGGTTCAATTAATTTGCTAGAATGGCTCACAGAACTCAGGGAAATGCTTAAGTAAATCCAGCAAGGTCTCTCCAGATTCTTCTTGGCCTCTCTGTATAGCATTCCTCCCCCCAGGGTAGGGGCCAGGATCCTCTCTGTAACGAAAGTTTATGACCCACAATTGGATTAGAGTCTTGCCTTCAACAGGACTCCGTGAAAGGAGGGCAGGAGAAGGTCAGATACTGTTTCCTAAGGAGGGCTAAGTGCTGCAACCTTTTAACAAAAGGCCATTAAAAGGACCATAGGAGTTACAAGCCAGGAACCATGGACATACACATCTATATCATAATAGGACAGCCCATCAGCCAAGTTCCTATCACTTTATAACCTGGATCACCTTTCCTCCAATTTCCAATAACATTTTCCTCATTTCCATCTGAGATCACTCCAGAATCGCCTTTAATATACATATTTCTACCAACATTAGGTGTGTGATGATATATGTATTCTGTAAAATGAGTTGTAGAGGAAACTTCTTTTCTTCCTGAGCACTTGCTAGAATCACCTATAACGTCCGCATTTCTATAAATAGTCCCTTCAAGATGTCTGGATGCAGAGACCTACACCCCAAAATACTGCGTTGACATGCTGAAGAAGCCTCAGGATCTTTCTGACTTCCTCCCACCTCACCTGCCTGACCAGACTCCTGCATCATGAAAGAGAGCCATTTACAGGATTATCTCTATTCCCACCCCATTGATTCTCTCTAGTAATCCTTTGTTACCCCTCAATAGAATTCCTCCTCTCCCCTCTTCTATAACCTGTTTTCCAGGATGGTACATAAGCTTCTGAACCCCTAGAAGAGATTTTCTCCAAGTATACACATAAATAAATTTGTATGCCTTTTTTTTTTTTTGAGACAGAGTCTCATTTTGTTGCCTTTAATAGAGGCACTAGTGCTCACAGCAACCTCAAACCCTTGAGCACAAGTGATCCTCTTGCCTAAGCCTCCTTGGTAGTTGAGACTGCAGGTGTTCACCATAACTCTTGGCTAATCTCACTCTTGCTCAGGTTGGTCTCAAACTCGTGAGCTCAGGCAATCTACCCACCTCAGCCTTCCAGAGAGCATTTGTATACCTTTTCTCCAATTAATCTGCCTTTTGTGACCTGATTTTTTAAACAAACCTTCAGAAGGTGAAGGACAATCTCCCTTCCCTCCCCTGCAAAGGCAATCAGAAAAAAAATTTTTTTTTGAGACAGAGTCTTACTTTGTTGCCCTTGGTAGAGTTCCGTGGTGTCATAGCTCACAGCAACCTCAAACTCTTGGGCTCAAGTGATTCTCTTCCTCAGCCTTCTAAGTAGCTGGGACTACAGGTGGGTGGCTATTTTACAGACGGAGTCTCGGGATAGCTCAGGTTGGTCTTCAGCTCATGAGCTCAAGCCATCCAGCCTCAGCCTCCCAGAGTGCTAGGATTACAGGTGTGAGTCACAGCACCTGGCCTCAATCTAGACTTTTTCTATCATGCACCTCAAATCTCATCCAACCTCTACCCATCATCCAGCTCCAAACTTGCCTCTACATTTTTAGTACTGGTTACAGCAGTACCCCACAATTTCTGCTCCGAAATCTTTATTAGTCTGCTAAGGTGGCCATAACCAAATTCCACAGACTTAGGGGTGGGGCTAAAACAACAGAAATTTATTTTCTCTTAGTTCAGAGGCTGAAAGTCCAAGATCAAGGTGCTATCAGCCATGGCTTCTAATGAGGCCTGTCTTTCTGGATTGTAGACAACCATCTTCTCACTGTGTGTGGCCCCTTCTCTCGACAGAGAGAGTGCTCAAGTGCATGCACTCTGGTGTCAATTCTTATAAAGACACCAGTTCTCCATCTCCAAATACAGTCATATTGGGGGTAGGGTCCTAGCATATGAGGGGTGCATGCAAAAATCCAGTCTATGACAAGGGCTGTAGTGCTAGAGCCATGAGACTAAAATTCTAATTTCTGTTTCTTTCCAGCCAGCTCTGTGACCTTGGGCAAGTGACTTCTTTCTGCGCCTGAGTTTCTGATGAATGAGTGACCTAGGAAAGGGAAAGGCGGCTCTCAATCCATCTCAGGCAGGAGCTGTGGGGAGCTGCTGAGATGATGGCAGTGAAAGTGCTGTGCGGAGTGAAAAATGCTGAAGTGCTGCAGCTAACGGATTCTGCGGACAGATCTCCTTGCAAAAGACATATAATCTCCATGCTTGAAGTTCACGGCCATTTGCTGGCACTTGGTTGATGAATATTTAATCAGCATGCAACCCTGAATATTGGGAGGTAGCTCACAAGAGAAGAAGTCCAGGGCTTGATGCACAACCAAGGAGCCAGGGAGTTCACAAGGCAGGCTCATCCTACCCCTCCTCCACACTGACCCCCAGGAATGAGTATATGTACAGCTTTGACCCCTTGGAAGTCTTTCCATTTATTTGTATTTGTTATTACAAATACATTTAAAAAATACTACGTCTTTACATAATCTTTAAAATATTCTCAACATTTAAGCTAGTAATTACATTTCTGGGAAACTATCCTAAAAAAATAATCTGTAATGCACACACAGATTTATGAACTAGAATGTTCATACCAGTGTTATTTATAATCATGAAAATATTGGAAACAACTTAAGTGTCCAACTATGAAGGAGTGGTCCATAAATTATAGTATATCTATATGATAGATTAGTATGCAGCTACTTAAAATGATGAAAGTTTAGGCTCGACTATTAAGTGGGAAAAAAGCAGGGTCCAAAATTACATTGAGGTATGAGCTCAGCTATGTAGATGTTTTTAAAAAGACTACAAGGACATGAGCCAAAACATTAGCAGTGTTACCTCTGCACGGTAAAACTATGGATAAAGGTTTTTTTCTTATTGTTTGGGTTCAGAGTTTTGCGGGGGTTTTTTCCCTCTTCCATTTTCTACAATAATTAAGTACAGTCAAGCATTGTTCAATATCAGGGATACATTTTGAGGAATGTATCAGTAGGCGATTTGGTCATCATGCAAACATCACAGAGGATACTTAGACACACACACCTACACGGGAGAGCTGACTACACACCTAGGCTATGTGACGTACTCTTGCTCCTAGGCTACACACCTGTACACCAGTGATTTTCAGCCAGTGTGGGGTGAGAGGATCTTAGTTGTGCCATGAAAACTTTTAAAGATCATTGATTAAGTTACTTTCAAAAGAAGTGCAAAGCACGGTAAATATATTCTTTTTTTTTTTTTGATCAACAGAATTTAAGCATGCTATAGAAGTTTAACTATAGGTTCAAGCCCACCATGAAATAAAAAAGGTTGAAAACTACTGCTGTATAGCATGTTACTATACTGAATACAGTAGGGAATTGTAACACAATGGTAAGGATTTGTGTATCTGAACATAGAAAGAGCAATTCTTTTTTTCCTTTTTTTAAATTTCAGATTAATGTGAGGGTACAAACAATTAGATTACAATGTTTGCATTTGTTAGGTAAAGTCCCTATTGTAGCTGTGTCCCAAACCCAAGAAGTGTGCTATGTATCCTTACATTGTGCCTATTAAGTGAGAGCCCACTGATCTCCCTCCCTTCTCCCCTCCCCTCCTTTCCCCCGTCCCATTCCCCCCCAACTTGAATTGAATTGAGTTTTTCTCTTATGTGGGCACATATCAGATCATCTACTGGCTTCATATTAGAATTGAGTGCGTTAGATACTTGCTTTTAGAAAGGGCAATTCTTTAGAAATGTTATGAGGGCTATGACATAATTAGGCAATGGGAATTTTTCAGCTCCACTGCAGTCCTATGGGACCACCATCATGCATGCAACTGACTGAAATATCATGTGGCATATGCCCGTATTATTTAATAAAGAGGGATAGGTAAATGGTCATCATGGAAAGAACACAAAAGGAAAAGGGGTTAATCCTGGTATGGTAAGCAGAAATTTTGCTAATCTCGCCTCTGTACATACAGTTGACTTTCTCCTTGGATGTTGGGGAAACTGAGCCAGAGTTAGAGCAATTCCAAAATTCAGGAGTTAAGGTGATCCTTGGTGATTCTCTCTCTATAATCTACTGTTATGGTTAGGAGGTGGCTGTCTTGTCAGAGGTTAAATGTCAAATCACTTTTCTGTCTTTTATCAGCTGTGTGACCTTGGGCAAATAAACAAACTTTGGGGGGACTTTGTTGTCTCATCTCTGAAGGATAATGGAAGTGACAGTGTCATAGCTCATAGGGTTTTTGTGAGGCTTAAATGGATGTTTAGAATGGCACTCTCGCATGGTAAGCAGTCAATAAATGCTAACTCTTATCACCCTCATTCTAAAGTTAGTAAGTGCTGAAGTAGAGTGTTGTTCACAATGCTTACCTTGTGGCTTTAGTTGCACAGTGTGTGAAGAGGGTAATTATGTGCTCCATCTTTATTATCAAAGATAATAATCAGGTTGTACTACCATTATCTTTTTCTTATCTTCTCTCCCTAGATTGCTCACTTAAAATCTTATCTTCTCTCCCTAGAAAGTTCACTTAAATAGGTGAACTTTGTTCTTTTCTCAGCCCTCCAGCATTTGAAAGGCACAATAAATGTTTAATTAAACATATTATAAATTGAGTAATTAGTAATATTTATTCTGACTCAGCACAAACTTTTGAGCCACTCTTGGAAAAACTATCTGTCGGATCCCGTGGCAATAATGTTAGACCTGTGATAACTGTTGTGGCAATAATGTTAGACCTGTGATAACTTTCCTTCCTGAACCCTTTTCCCAGCAACTAACTCTTTTTTTAAAAAAGTTCTGTTGGCTGGATGTGACAGCTCACGCCTATTATCCTAGCACTCCGGGAGGTGGGGGGGGGGGTGGATCACCTGACTTTAGGAGTTCCCAACCAGCCTGAGGAAAGTCAGATCCCATCTCTACTAAAAATTAAAAAAGTGGCCAGGCATTATGGCAGGTGCCTGTAGTTCCAGCCTTCCCCTGGAGGCTGAGTCAAGAGTATTTCTTTCTTTTTTGGAGACAGAGTCTCACTATGTTGCCCTCAGCAGAGTGCTCTGGCATCACAGCTCACAGCAACCTCAAACTCTTGGGCTTAAGTGATTCTCTTGCCTCAGCCTCCCAAGTAGCTGGTACTACAGGCACCTGCCACAATGCCCAGCTAATTTTTTTTGTTATTGTTGTTTAGCAAGCCATGGCTGAATTCAAACCTACCAGCTCCGGTGCATGTGGCTGGTGCCCTAATCACTGAGCTACGAGTGCCAAGCCAGGATTTCTTGAGCCCAAGACTTTGAAGTTAGTATGAACTATGTTGACCCCAAGACACTCTTCCCAGGGCAACTGAGACTCTCTCTCCAAAAAATTAAATTAAGTAATTAATTCTGTTTATTTAGGTATAATTTTATACATTTAACATTTTCACTTTAAAATCTACAATTCTATGAATTTTGACAAACACACATAGTCAAATAACTATTTCCACAATTGAGATCATCCCCCAAACTTCCCTCCTATCTCCTTGAATTCAACTCCTCCCCTCACCTCCTCACTGATCTGTTTTATCTCTATCACGTTACCTTTTTCTAAAACGTCATATAAATTGAAATATGCAGGATATAGACTGGCTTCTTTCATTTAGCACAGTGCATTTAAGATTCATTCCTGTCAGGCCAGACATAATGACTCACGCCTATAATCCTAGCCCTCTGGGAGGCAGAGGTGGGAGAATTGCTTGAGGCCAGAAGTTTGAGAGCAGCCTGAGGAAAAGGGAGATCCAGGCTCTACTATGACTGAATATAGAAAGGGATTACATTTCTTTCCTTTCTCTTTCTTTTCTTTTTTTTTTTTAACCATCATCCTTATTAATTGAAAAAGGATCAAGTTTCTTGGGCCCCTATGTGACTTGGGTCCTTGGATTTCTCAACTTCAGATACTGTCCTAAGGTGTGCATATATTTAATAATAATAATCATGATCGCATGTTGAGCACCTTGACTGGTGCCAAGCACTGTGCCAATGTCATCTCATTTAATGCCAATAACAATCCCATGAAGAGATCTTAGGTATGGAATTGTTGATTTTCATTACAAATGGTTAAACTTCGCTGATATCATATAGTTTAATTGAATAAACTTTATTTTTAGAGAAGTTTTAGGTTCACAGTAAAATTGGGAATGACCAGAGGTTCAAGGCGAGCTTGAGCAAGAGCAAGACCCCCCCCCCATCTATACAAAAAACAAACAAACAAAAAATTAGGCAGGTGTGGTGGCACATGCCCTTAGCTCCAACTCTTTGAGGGTTTAGAGCAGGAGGATGGCTTGAGTCTAGGACTTTGGGGTTGCAGTGAGCTGCCATGATGCCACTACACTCCAGCTCAGGCAACTGAGCAAGAGTTCACATAATCCTCCCTGTCCCCCATACATACAACCCCTCCTTCTCACCATCTTCGTCTCTTACTACATTTATTACAATTGTTTCAAATGATGAACTATATTAACACATCATGACCCCAAATCCATAGTTTATGCTAAGGCGTTGCTCTTTTTTAGTTTTATAAGAAATGGCCAAACTGTCTTTCAAAGTGGTTGTACCTTTCGCATAACCCCAGTGAGTGAGAGTTCCTATTGCTCCACTTTTCCAGCAGCATTTTGTGTTGTTCGTGTTTTGATTTTGGCCATCTTAATAGGTATGTAGTGGTATCTTGCTGTTTTAAGTAGCAATTCCCTAGCAAGGTATGATATTGAACATCTTTTTCTATCCTTATTTTCCATCTGTGTGTCTTCCTTGGTGAGGTATCTGTTCAGATTTTTAGCCAAATCTTTAATGGGTTGTTAATTTTTTTATTGTTGAGTTTAGTAATTCTTTTTATATTTTGGATAATAGTCCTTTATCAGATATATCTTTTGCAAATATTTTCTTCTCATCTGTGCCTTGTCTTCTCATTCTCTTTCTCTCTCTCTCTCTCTCTCTCTCTCTCTCTTTTATTTTATTTTATTTTGTAGTTTTTGGCCAGGGCTGGGTTTGAACCCACCACCTCCAGCATATGGGGTCAGCACCCTCCTCCTTTGAGCCACAGGTGCCACTCCAAAGGTCTTTTTTTTTTCTTTTTTGAGAGAGTCTCAAGCTGTTGTACTGGGTAGAGAGCTGTGATGTCATAGTTTACAGCAACCTCAAACTCTTGGGCTTAAGTGATACTCTTGCCTCAGCCTTTCAAGTAGCTGGGACTATAGGTGCCATAGTTGTCCTTGCAGTTGTCATTGTTTTTTTAGCTGACCCAGGCCAGGTTCAAACCCACCAGCCTCGGTGTACATGGCAGACGCCTTACCCACTGAGCTTTGAGGAGGGCACAGAGTCTCATTTTGTCACTCTCAGTAGAGTGGGGTGGCGTCAGAGCTCACAGCAACCTCAAATTTTTGGGCTTAAAGACTTCTCTTGTCTCAGCCTCCCAAGTAGATGGCACTACAGGCACCCACCATCACACCCAGCTATTATTTTTAGAGATGGTGTCTTGCACTTGCTCAATCTGGCCTCGAAACTGTGAGCTCAGGCAATCCACCAGTTTCAATCTCCCAGAATGCTAGGATTATAGGCATGAGCCACGTGCCCAGCCTCTTCTTACACTCTTGACATTGTCATTCACAGAGCAGAATTTTCTAATTTTACTGAAGTCCAGTTTATCAATTGCTTCTTGCATGGATCATGCGTTTAAGGTTAGATCTGAACACTCCTTGCTATGCTCAAGGTTATCTAGGTTTTGTTCTATGTTATTCTCTACAAGATTTGTAGTCTTCCACTTTATATTTAGGTTTATGATCCACTTTGAGTTAATTTTTTTGAAAGATGTAAAATCTATGTTTAGATTAATTTCTTTACATATGGGTGTCCAGTTGTTTGGCATCGTTTGTTAAAAGACTATCTTTTCTCCATTATGTTGCCTTTGCTCCATTGTAAAGATTAGTTGACTATATTTTGTGAGTTTATTTCTGGACTCTATTACTTCCAATTGATCTGTTTGACTGTTCTTTCCCTGACATCACACTGTAAATTGATGGGTAGTATAGTATAACTTTGTTGTTCTTCTTTAACATTGAGTCTTTGCCTTTCCATATAGACTTTAGAGTCAATTTTCAGATAGCTACAAAATCACTTGTTGTGTTTTTTTATTGGGATTGTGTTAAATCTATATAGATCAAGTTAGAAAGAATTAACATCTTGATACTTGAGTCTTCCTATTCATGAACATGGGATATCTCTCAATTTATTTCACTTTTTATATCTTTCATCATATGTTTCATAGTTTTACTCATATAAATCTTATACATATTTTATTATATTTATACATAAGTATTTCATTTTGTGTGTGGAGAGGTTGCTAATATAGTGTTTTAGTCTGTTATAAAAGAATCCCTGGGTAATTTATGAGGAAAAAGAATTATTTCTTAGAGTTATAGAGGCTGAGAAGTCCAAGGTTGAGGGGCCACAACTGGTGAAGGCCTTCTTGGTGGTAGAGATTCTCAGCAGAGTTCTGAGGCAGCATGGGACTTCTCAGGATGAGAGAGGCAAGCATGTTAGTTCAGATCCTTCTGAAAAAGCTACCAGTCCCATTCCCAAGATAACCCATTAACCCGTCAATACATTAATTTATTAATCAATGATTAGATTAATCCATTTATGAGGGGCAATCCCTCATATCCCAATCACCTCTTAAAGGCCCCATATCTTAATATTGCCACATTGGAGATTAAGCTTCAGCTGGAGTTTTGGAGGAGGTTACCAGGTTACTGTAAGCTAGGAAGCCTCAGTAGGGTGCCTCTGAGGGCAGCAGAGTGAGACTCTGTTTCAAAAAAAATGAACAAAATGCTCATTTCTAAATGGTTTCTTTTGTTCATCTCTTCCCAGGGTACAGAGGAGTTTTCTCTAATAGTCACTGTGAAGACCTAGCAGAGTTCCTAAAGGTAAAGTTCACAGAAGTGTGGGGGCAGCCTATGACTGGGTCCCCCTATGACTGGGTCCCCACTAGAGTTTTTAACTCTTCAATATGCCCACATTGTACTTTAGCAGTTTATCAGTTATAGTTCAGGTTTTCTTACACCCACTGGTTCCCAGGAGGTTCTGTGGGTAGGCTTCTGCTTGGGTAAGTTGTGATTCTCTGTACCTGCCTATCTCTCCGATTTGGGGGCAGCAGTTTGCTGTGTAAGCCTCACTTCTCTGATGGACCCAAGAAGAGTTGCTGAGTTTTCAGTTTCTTAAGCTTTTTACTTGTTTAGATAGAGAGGTGATTTCTAAGCTCCTTACATACAGGACTGGAGACTGGAAGTCAAATATTTTTACAGAAATAATGATGCAAAATATATCATAGGAGCCAGCTTCCTGCAGCTGTTTCCCTTCCCCAACTACCAGCAACCCTCCCCCCAAAGTTTTTTTTTCCTTTCCTGATAAAGCTTTGGTGGGATTCAGAGATTACACGAACCTTTGCCAGAAACATGTCACTTAATTATCTAATTTGATTCCTTCTAAAAGCCACATAAGCTGGGTGTTGCTGATCCCATTTCACAGAAGAGGAAATTGGCATTCTAGGGGGTGAACAACTTCCCCTAGGTCACATAGGAGGGCACAAAGAAAGGCAGAACCCTCATGTGGGTGTTTTATAACATCAGGGTGAAGTGGGGATAGAGGTCTCAGAACAACAACATTCTGCATTTGTGGCCACACCTGACAGACTTCTCGGTCTGTGACTTTTTCATTCAGCTATTTGCAAAGCCCTGTAACTTGCCGTGGAAACAGAGATGCCTAGGTAAGAGTCTGAGTCTGCCTTCTAGAGCTCCATTAGCCAAAGCTAATGGGTCCATGGACTCGTAGCATCAGCATAACCTGGGGCCTGTTAGAAATACACAGGTGGGGTGCTGTGGCTTACACCTGTAGTTCAGCACTTTGGGAGGCTGAAGCAGGAGGATCACTTGAGGCCAGGAGTTTGAGACCAGCCTGGGAAACACAGTGAGAACCTATTTTTATACACACACTCACACAGTGAAATGCAGACTCTCAGGCCCCACCCCAGACCTCCTGGATTAGAAGCTGCTGCCTTTTAACAAAATCCCAAAATACCAGGGTGATTTTGCAAGTTAAAGTTTAAAAAGCCCTGTTAGGAAGTAGTCAATAAAGCCTGGTTTTATATATGGCAAGAGAAAACAAGGTTTTCCTGGAATGGAAGGTGAGAGTTGAGGAAACCTAGAAAAAGGAGAATGAGTATAACCAAGGATTGCAAAAGGCCTCGGCAAGGAGGGGATTTTAAGTTGAGCCTTGAAAGACGAAAGTTGCCACCAACAAAGGCACAGAGATAGGAGGCAAAAGGCTAATAGCCCCGTGTGACCAGAGGGAGGGAGTAGGAGGTGAAGTTAAGAATAGGAACAAACGGTCAAGGACATTTTCTGGATAGTTAATAAGACAGGTAGAATTCTACAGATCAGGGCTCATGAGTTAGTGGCCTGTGAGTCAAAATTGGCCAACACAGTGTTTTACAAATAATTTGAATTGTAGTTACCTCAAAGAAAAAAATTCCAAAATGTTAAAAATAAAATTATCATAAAAATACATAGTGAGGATAGGTGCTATGGCTCATGCCTGTAATTCTAGCACTTTGGGAAGCTGAGAAGAATTGCTTCAGGCCAAGAGTTCAAGACCAGCCTAAACAAGAGTAAGACCCCATCTCTAAAAAAAATCAATTAATCAATCAATCAAATAGCCTGCCCTGTGGTGAGTGCCTGAGGTAGAAAGATCACTCCAGCCCAAGAGTTTGAGGTTGGAATGAGTTATGATGAACCACTGCACTCTAGTCTGGGCAACAGAGCAAGACCCTGTCTTAAAGGAAAAAAATATCCAGAGTGAGCATTTGTCAAATTTAATTAAATCAATTGATTTGAGAACCACCAAGAAGAGGACAAGAAGAACTGCAGAAAAGAAACCCTAAGATAAGATGAAGATCTAAAACTAGTTAATGACCGACAAGGCAATAAAACCACATTCTTTGGGGTTATCTTCTCTCCCAGACAGAGATCATTTACAGCTCTATTAGACAAAAAAAAAATCACTGGCATTTCACTGATTTTACTACACGTTAACAACTTTACAGAGTAATAAAATATCAGGCCCCTAATTACTAATAAATAGTAAATAGTAAATAGTAGTCAAACAATCCTGGTTTCAGTGGTATAAGACAATGCCCTGAACAGAAAAGACAGTGTTTAAGGGCAGTGATTCTTAAACTTAAGCTTGAATCAGAATTACCCGGAGGGCTCACTTTGGAGCAGAGTACTGGTTGCTATTCAACCCTGAAAAAAAAAAATCTGATTTAACAAGTTCGGGGCAGACACCATACTTTGAGAACCACTGTTCTTGGATGTCATTGAAAGGAACTGCAGTCACCTTTTTGTCTCATTTCCAAGTTTTGGATAATTTTTCTTAATAGCTGCCAACATTCAAATATCAGACTTTTTTTTTTCAAATCCTGATTCTGACTTCTCTTCAAAAATTAAATTCCCCCATGGTGACAACTGGCTGCAGCTCAGCATTAGCTGTTCCTTTTAGGGGGAACATTCTCCATTTTGTCACCCATAGCCTCTTTTACCTATTTATTTTGTAGGCAAAATATTTTTTAGGCACAATAGATTGATTTTGCTATTCTGGCAGAATAGTGGTGACATAATACAGACCTTGAGGAGGGGCATGAGCACATGGGGTCCCTGAATCTTATCTGATCGGCTCAGGCACCTGAAGCTGGTTTCCTAGAATTGTAGCCTGGGCAATTGCATGGGGCCCCACTGTCAGAAGAGTCCCCATACTTGGTTTAGTGCTCTGGTATTGCCATCCTGAAATTCTTAATAATTTTTAGAGAAAATTTTCATTTTGTATTAGAAGCCACATATCATGTTGCTGTCCTGTAGCCACCACAATTTTGGAATCCACACTTAAAGGGGACCCTCTCATCACCACATTTGTAAGGAGAGGAATAAGTGATTCCAGGATCAGAAATCAGGGGGCATTTCAGAAACCATCTTGTTCTGCAGATAAGTTAATTATTTCATGTTATAGCTAGGGCTACGAAGGTCCAGAAAGAGGAAATTGACTTCCTCAAGGTCATGGACAACCCCTGAAAAAGGCAGCCAAATTAGAAATTTAAAGTGGTGAGCCTGCAAGGCAATGAATACTAAGGCTGCCAATGAGTTTATGTATCTGGCATACTCCTGCATACCAATGTGAAAATTCCGTTTTTCACTTAGCTCAGTCAACTTTGAATTGATCTGGTGGAAGAAGGACAAAGAAGGCTAAATCTGGATAAAATGGGAAGAGTAGGGGTATGATTTTTCAACAGATCAAGATAACTATATAAACAGACCCATTTTAGGATAAGGATTGGGAAGGAAGAAAATGTTACATTGGAATTCCACAGTTAGGTTTGTTACAATGGACAGACTTTCCTCTAAACCCCAAATAAATTACAGAAGGCAAAGGCATTCAGGAAAAAGCCAACAATATACTGCCCAATTAAAAATGGTAATCAAGTTTCCAGAAAGCACTTAATTTCAGCTGGCCTCACTTAGCTGGAAAATAGCTCAATTACTTGTAGGTCTCAGCTGCCTGGCTTTAGGTTAACATCTGCACACACCCAGTGAGAGAGCTGAGCCCCTGCAGTTGGTTGAGTGGTAAGCTGGAGTGAGTGTTAGGCAAATGAGTCAGTTCCTGGTGGCCTTTCACCTGTTCACACCTGCTCTTGTGGTGGAAGGGGGGGGGACTTTCCTCTGTTACCCATCCACCACTCAGGGGTAGCCAAGGAACCAAGGCCTGGGTATAGCACTGAATCCCTATTCCCATTGAGCTTGGTTCAGTGGCCCTGTGCTGGACCAATGAGCATCCTCCTCAAGACTCTTGACAGCCTTATCAAGAAGTTGATTCCTTTTCCTCTGAGATGGTAAACAATGTAATTTGGGGCTAAGAGCAGTCTTCTTGTTGCCATGTCAGGAAAGAAATCTTCTAAAAATAAAATCAAATTGTGGCAAGAGATAGAATAAAAGAGAGAGAGGGTCCTAATAATATCATCTGAACCTGTGGATCCAGCTATGCCCGATATCAACCTGCTCCTTCAACTTCTCAACTACATGAGTCAAGATTTTCTTTTTTGCTTAGGCTCATCTGTGTTAGAGGTCTGTCACTTACAGTTGAAAACATCTCACTAATGCAAAGGCTTCCTCCATCCTACCCAGGGTGTGCATGGTTCTAGGTGCTGGGATTATGAGAATGTCATTCCTATCTTTCTGGTATTTAAGGGTCAACAGGGAGGATGACAATAAGCAAGCGGGCAAATACACAGATAGAGAAAATGTAATAATTACATTTCTACACTGGAATTTGTAGACAGTAGGTGCAAAAAGAGAGAATAAGAAAGGAAGTCTACTTTAGATAGCATGGTATGGAAACTGGTTGCGTGAGAGTCAGCAAGTATGAAGAACAGAAGGAAGAGAGTTCCAGGCAGAGAAGACAGCAACTGCTCTTAGGCTTGAAAGGCATCCATTCATTCTAGACCTGAAAGAAGGCCTTCATTTATTCATCCATTCAAGAAACATCCACTAGGCAGTGGCATAGTGCTGGGCACAAAGAGACAAAGATAGACAAAAGCAGTCGTCCCTGACAAGTTGGCAAGATGTATTGAAAGCTGTAAAAATGTCCAAACCATTGATTCGACAATTCTACCTCTAGAAATTCGGTCAGGAGAAACAAGTGAGGATGTCTGCAAAGATGTAGCTACAAGAACGTTCACTGAAACATTGTTTATTTTTTCAACTCTCATTAAAGTAGAACACATATCCTACAAGTGCACCTGCCACAGCACACATACATACTGTTTTTCAACCTGAACACACCCTTATTATTGGTACTTAAATCATGAAACAGAACTGCATACCAGAAGTTTCCTTTTATTCCCTTCTAGCCTCATTGAGGGCAAATATTAACCTGACTCCTAACAGTAAAAATTAAGTTTGCCTCTTTTATTTTTTGATTTTTTTGATAGAGTCTCACTCCATCACCCAGGATAGAGTGTGGTGGAGATGCATAGCTCACAGCAACCTCAAACTCTTGGGCTCAAGAGATCCTTTGCCTCAGCCTCCGGAGTAGCTGGGACTACAGGCACCCACCATCACACCTAGCTCGTTTTCCTATTTTTAATAGAAACTGGGTCTCACTCTTGCTAAGGCTGGTCTCCAACTTTTGAGCTCAAGCAATTCACCCGCCTTAGCTTCCCAGGGTGCTAGAATTACAAGTGTGAGCCACTGTGCCCAACTTTGCCTCTTTTTGTTTTATATAAATACAATTACACACCATGTAATTTTGAGAAAGGGGGTGTGGGAAGATCCTGGCTTCTTTTGGTTAGTCTTGTGTTTGTGAGATTTTACTGTGTTGTTTAAGTAGGTATAGATTGTTTATTCTAGGTAGTATTCCATTATTAGAGCGTACCACAATGTATTTATCTATTGCACTATTTATGGACATTTGGGTTGTTTCCAGATTGAGACTATTACAGTCAGTGTTGTTGTGAACATTCTTCTGGTTAACCTGCATACCTAGGAGTGACATTGCTGGATTATAGTATACAATCAGCTTTAGAAGATATTGCCAAACACTTTAAGAAAATGGTTGTACCAATTGGTGAAGGTTATACCCTTACCAATTTTGTAAGAGTGTTCTGGTTTCTTCAGAAACACTTGGTTTTTCCTCTTTTTTTTTTTTAGTTTTAGCCACCTGGTGGGTGGGCATTGGTTTTGACTTATGGTTTCAATTTTCATTTCCCTGATGATTAATGAGATGATAAATGAAAACCGCATCATCTCTTTACTGGCTGTTGGACATCCTCTTTTCTGAGCAGACTGTTCAAGTCTGTTTCCCATTTTTCTGATGGTAATCTGTTTTTCTGTTTTTCTTATTCGTTTGCAGGTGTTTTTTAAACATATTAACTACAAGCCTTTGGTCAGACATATGTATGAAAATACCTTCTTGGGCAGCACCTGTGGCTTAAAGGAGTAGGGTGTCGGCCCCATATGCTGGAGGTGGTGGGTTCAAACCCAGCCCCAGCCAAAAACTGCAAAAGAAAAAAAAAAAAACAAACAAAACTTCTTCTTTACAGGGGGCCTTTTTACTCTCTTTGGTTAAAAAGAAATTAATATTGTTCTTACATTGAGTAGAGATATTACTATGGTAGAATTTATCTTTGTTGATGGTTAGTAACATTGTTCAAGTCCTGTTTAAGAAATTGTTTCCTATCCCAGGATCAGAAAACTATTTTCTAAGTTTTCCTTAAAAAGCTTTACTGTTTTCATTTTATATCTAGACCTATATATAACCTATCTGAATTTATTTTAATTTATGACATAGTTTTGTGGTGGGAAGTAGAGATCAAGATAATTTTTTCTATATGATGATGATTCCCAAACAGTGCACCAAGTCATCCTGGGCACTGCAGTCAACTCACAGAGGTGCCATGATGGCACCTTCTTTTTCGTAGTTGTAGCCGGGGTTGGGCTTGAACCCACCACCCCCAGTATATGAGGCTGGCGCCCTACTCCTTGAGCCACAGGTGCTGCCCCATGACAGAACCTTTTTCACCTTTCTGAGGGAGGTCTATTGACATCCACTGGATACCACATAAACCATTAGCTTGAAACAGTTCACAGTTGCAACATTAAATCATACTACATTCCCTTTAGTGACATCATATTTTTGCAGAGCTGGGGTTTTCTAGGTTGCTATGATAAAAAGTGAGGATGATGGTGTTCAATCTGTTTCCAAGGCCTGAGAAGACACACAGTGCCCAATAGGAGCACAAGTCCATTAGTAAATTTTGTGGTTGTTTAATAAAAAAAAACATTATTTTTCTCTTTCAATTTATGTGTATTTTTTTTTATTTTCTTGCTTTATTTTTTTTTATTTCTTTACTTTTTTTTTTTTTTTTTTTTTTTGTCGAGACAGAGTCCCACCCTGTGCCCCTGAGCAGAGGGCAGTGGCGTGGTTGCTCACTGCAACCTCAGACGCAGGCTGTGGACATCCCGCTTCCTCAGCCTCCAGAAGCCGCTGGGATTACAGGCGCTCGCTGCGGCGCCCGGCTGGGTTTTTCCATTTTTTTCATGAGTCGGGGTCTCACTTTCGCTCAGGCGAGTCACGAACTCCTGCGCTCCAGCGATTCTCCCTCCTCAGCCTCCCACAGTGCTGGGATTACAGGCGTGAGCCACCGCGCCCGGCTATGTGTATTATTTTTCTGAAACAATTACTAATTTGTTAGGATATAAACATTTATTAAGTTGTTTCTTTTGGCCCAGGGGTGCCATGAAAAAAATTGAGACATTAAAGGTGCCATGTTTGAGGAAAGTCTGGGCATTTGCTGAAACGGGTAGATTCTAAGACAATCTCTGTGATGCCCACTCTGGTGTTTATGTTCTTCTGTGGTCTTCTGGCTTTCTTCTAACCAATAGAATACAGAAGAGGTGACAGGATATATGTGGTTATGTGTACAGTACATGATAACGTTACACAGATTATAACATCTGACTTAGGAGAATTCTCTCCCTCCCTTGTTGGCTTTTAAGAAGTAGGCTGCCTTGTTATGAGCTACTCCATGGAGAGGGCCATCTGGCAAGAAGGTGAAGGCAGCTGCAATCCAACAGCTAGGAAAAAACTGAGACCCTCTGGCAATCTGAAAGGAGTATAATTCCACACGAGTTTGAAGTATATCCTTCTTGAGTCCAGCCTCAGATGAGACTGTAACCCTGGCCAACACCGTCATTGAAGCTTTATGAGGCTCTAAGGCAGGGGACACAGTTAAACTATGCCCTAACACTTGTCTATAGAAACTAGAATTTGATAAGTATGTGCTGTGTTAAGGTGCAGGTTTGTGGTAATATTGTTATACAGCAATAGATTACTAATATGCTCACCATATAGATATCCTACTGCTCCAATGTAATTTAGCAAAAAGATAATTCTTTGCAGTGCCAAGCATTTTCATAATGGTGATAAATAGAAACTACCTTTCTTTCTTTTTTTTCTTTTTTTTTTTTTTTTGAGACAGAGTCTCTCTGTCACCTGGGCTAGAATATAGTGGCATCATCACAGCTCACTGGAGTCTCCAACAACTGGGCTCAAGCGAGCCTCCTGCTTCAGCCTCTGGAGTAGTTGGGACTATAGACATGTGCCCCCCTCACTAGCTAATTTTTCTATTTTCAGTAGTGATGGGGGTCTCCCTCTTGCTCTGGCTGGTCTCAAACTCTTGGCCTCAAGTGATCATCCTGCCATGACCTTCTAAAATGACAGGATTACAGGTATGAGCCACCATCCCTGGCCAGAAACCACCTACATTTCTAATAAAGTTTTGATAAGTAGATGATGACACATTTCCTCCACATGACAGAATAATACATAGCTCTAAAAAGATCATATGGAAGATACCCAGTAACATGGGACAGTTTTCACAAGAGACTTTAAGTGAGTTATAAACTCTTTACTAAATGAGTTATAAAACCAAATGCTCAATTATACCCTAAATTTGTGAAATGTTGTGTGTGTTTATTTGCATTGTACAAAGACCATTAGAATGATTTTTTGTGTTTTTTTAAACTTTCTACAGAGAAATTGCCAAAAAAAAATTCCTACAGAGAAAGCATATTACTTTTATACACATATAAAGTCATATAAACATATTTTTTAAATCAAAGAACAGTCCCTAGCTTGAAGGAATTTATAGCGTGACCAGAGGAGACAGGCTGTCCGCCAATAAGACTACAATTAAGTTAGAGATTGTGTGTACAAGATCCTTTAAAGACCCAACTCAAACCACCTTAGTACAGAAGAGAAAGATACGGACTCATGGACTGGGACTGGCCTTGCTTGGGTTATACATCATCCTTGGACTAATTATAACCAACAGAATGTGGGTTCCTAGGCCAGGATCATGAGCCTTCCCTATAAGCCCTGCCTGTCATCAGTACCAGGTGCCAAGTGGGAGGGGGATCTCCCCAAAGGCAAAAAGGCACTAGGACCCTAAGAAAAAGAGGAATAAAAAGATGATTGTGGGAGACCAAGCTAGAAGCAGTTAGTTTTGCTGGAGGAGGAACACTGCAAAGGCACAGAAGAAGTGATACTTAAGTTGAGTGTTCAAAGATGAGATGTTTTCAGGAAGCGAGGGTCGGGAGGGGATCTGGGGATGAGGAAGGGGCGTGAGCAATGGGGAAAGAAGCCAGAGACATGGACAGAGGCCAGCTCTAGAAGTGGCTTCTGCATTAGGTCAAGGTGTTCAGCCTTCATCCCACGGACAATGGGGAGCCCCAGAGGAAAGAAGGAAAGGACAGGTGTATTTGATCACCTTGCTTTTCCAGCATAGGACTGTGCCTGACAAATACCATCACAAGCAAGAATGGCAATAGCGTGCTGTCTCCTGCACTGGACTCCGTGGCTATGCTGTGGCTGAGAGGAGGACAGAGGATGGATTTGACAATAGCCTCCATTAAACCAATGTTTCAAATCTTTTTAACCATGATCCTCTTGGTAAGAAATGTATTTTAGCTGAGCGGGGAGCGCACGTCGCTGGCGCCTCGCATGAGCGGTGACCTGCGCGGCTGGCGCGTAGAGAGGGACCGGCAGGAACCAAGGGGTATAGGGGCAGGCTGTGCGACATGGGAACGGTGTAGATCCCAGAGGGGGGATTTGAGGGGCTCAAGCTCAGTCTTTTATTTTTTTATTTTTGCAAAGGTCTGAGACTTTCCAGGCTTCCCCTTGTTGCCTCCATCTTGCTCTCCGTCAAGTTTGGAGGGTAGTAGCTTTATTCTTGTATCTCTCGGTTGATTCCAAAATCCTCTGCACTTTAGCCTCTTGCTGGAATACCATGCTGAGACCCCAGAAGAGGCTGGCTGCTGCTGCTGGCCCAGACAAGAAGAAGCTATCAGGAAAACGTACCAACACTGAGGACGCAGCGCAGGCATCTGCTAACGTGGAGGACTCCGGCCCTCAGAAGACTTCAACCTCTAGAAAACTGTGTGAAGAGCCTAAGTACCTACTGGCTAATGAAGTCCGAGCCAGAGAGCCGTTTAGAAAAAGGAGTAGACGTGAAGTTTGACACTGAGGATCTCAAAGCACAGCCTAAGCAGACGACATGCTGGGATGGTGTTCGCTACTACCAGGCTCGGAACTTCCTTAGAGCCGTGAAGCTGGAGGCAGCAGCTTTCTCCTACCACAGCAACTGCAAAGAGCCCGGCATCGCAGGACTCATGAAGATTGTGAAGGAGGCCTACCCAGACCACACACAGTTTGAAAAAAACAGCCCCCATTATGATCCCTCCAGCAAAGAGGACAACCCTAAATGGTCCATGGTGGATGTTCAGTTTGTTCGGATGATGAAGCGTTTTATCCCCCTGGCTAAGCTCAAAACCTATCATCAAGCTCACAAAGCCACCGGTGGCCCCTTAAAAAATACGGATCTTTTCACTCGCCAGAGACTCTCAGTTCTGTCCCTGACCCAAGAAGAGTTTGATTTTATTTTGGGTCTGGAAGAAAAGGAATCACGTTAACTGAGACACTACTGCCAGGATGGGCAAGACGTTACTCCAGAGGACTCAAGGTTTTTTAAGACAAAAGATGGTTTAAGAAGGCTTACTTGTTACAACCACCTGGACTTGTGTACATAGGTGGTTTTGTGTACTTTTTTCAATAAAGCATTAATATCAAAGTTTAAAAAAAAAAAGAAATGCATTTTAAATGACAATTCAATGGAATTTCACTGAATTGTGTTAAAAACAAAATCAAGACCAAAAACCACTGCTCTAAATGGCCAGCTCTATCATGGCAGTGACCAGGACTGCACGACTCTTGGTATCACCATAGCCTTGATGTCTGGCACAGTGGTTCCATTACAAAGTGCATATTTACTAAATGAACAGATGCTTATATCAAGAAATGATTCAAAATGCTTGCAAACAGCAAAGAGTCATACAGATGCAAACAGCTGTTGGCTAGCAATCAACTCAGGCCCATATTTCTGAGTCTGTCTGTTAGACAAATGACCAGAGGAGGCAGTGGGAGGTCATGCTCAGGACAGAGGAGGAGAAGTACAGGGGCTTGTACGCCCCACACACCGCATTTCAATGATTCATGCTGCTTCCTGGGCCAGGGTTCCCCTCCATAACCCCACATCCTCTTTTACAGATTGTGAGCGATTTCAGTGGCATATGGGACCATGATTCAGAGACTGGAGATCACAGGGTTTTCTTTGATGGGCCAAAGACTCCATTTCAAAGAGAGTGCAACAAATGCACAAGGTAGTCTTTTCCTCTGAATAAGGACATTGTTTTAAAACTAGGAAAAGTAAAAGGCACAGACACCGAGAGATTAAAAAAAAAAAGCCACTGTTGTAGATATCTGGAAAGCACATTTGTCTCAGGGAGGGTCTCCAAGGACCACTTACGCCCATCATTTCCTTCCCACCTCTTGAAGCTCATTGATCAGTATCAGTTTCAAAGCTCTTCACATGAGTGAAGATCTCTAAGTAAAAAGCCAAGCCAACAAAACAACTTCAAAATGAGCAATTTGCCTAAAGATTAGCAATACTAACTGGGTCTAAGCAACGACTTCCTCCCAATGTCAATATTCCTGCGAGGTTTAAGGATTAAGATCTCATTAGAAGAAGGGCTTGCAGAAGAAACAATGATTTTCTGTCTTTCTCAAGGAGCTAGAAACCTTTGTGATAGATGAAGTCATCATTAAGTTTATTCAGTTGGGGAACTATTAATATTTAGTAGTTACAGATGACTGTGAGGAAATCTCCAATACCAATCACATGGAGCCTTTTTTATTCAACAAATAAGCAGAGTCAAGATCAAGAGATTTTAGGACCAGGCAGGGTTGGGTTTGTTTCCAGTCTCATCTTTGTGCCTTTTAATTAATCACTTTGTCAAATTAAAGAGCACACCTCTCTGATCCACCTAATTCAGGGGTCCTCAAACTTTTTAAACAGGGGGCCAGTTCACTGTCCCTCAGACCATTGGAGGGCCAGACTGCAGGCCTCGAGAGGAGTTGGCTACTAAGCAGGACAGGCAGTGGCAGCAAAAACACCCAGCGGGCCCGATAAATGTCCTAGGTGGGCTGCATGTGGCCCACGGGCCATAGTTTGAGGATGCCTGCTGGCTGTAAAATTTTAAAGGTGCTCTTGGGGATTAGAAAAAAAACATACTAAAGAACTTAGCACTGTACTTGGCACATTATGAATGTTCCATGAGCAGTTATAGTGATGGTGGTGATGATGATGATAATAGTAATAATCTTTATTGTTTTTTAAATAAGGCAATGTGACAAATATAAGTGTGTGATAAATATAAGATCAAGCTCATATTTATCATCCAGCTAAGAAGATGGGCTGCCTTCTTCGTCTTCTTTTTTTTTTTTGAGACATAGTCTCACTCTGTCACCCTGGGTAGAGTGACATGGCATCATCACAGCTCACGGCAACCTCAAACTCTTAGTTTCAAGCAATCTCCTGCCTCAGCCTCCTGAGAAGCTGGGACTACAGGCAACCACCACAATGCCGGGCTAGTTTTTCTACTTTAAGTAGCGACAGGTCATGCTCTTGCTCAGGGTGGTCTCAAACTCCTGAGCTAAAGCAACCTGCCTCAGCCTCTCAGAACTCTAGGATTACAGGTGTGAGCCATCACTCCCAGCTGTGAGCTGCCTTCTTAAATAACCACAGTGCCAAGTAATGTTTGAGAATGATTTGTACCCTTCTTTCTTGTCTTTATACAAGCAGTCCCATCCACTGGAAAAGATCTTTCATGCCATGTTCACCTTTTTATATATAGCCAGACTTCATTTCAAATGCCATTATTCTGTGAAGCTCTCCTTGGTCGTTCTAGTTCTGAGCCATCCTGCAAGCCCCAGCTACACCCAAACTGTCCTTGGTGTAAGACTCCCCCAGAGTTTTCAAAAAAATACTGCTTTTTTACTTGAGTTAACTTGAGTGAGTTTCTGCTTCTTGCAACCAATAGAGCTTTGATTTAGATAATGCTGATGAGTATGGCTTTAGATATAATGCATGTGAGGGTTTAGATATAATGCAAAGTGAGACCCTGTCTCTATAAAAAACACATGTTGGAAAACACAGGGAGCATGGAAGTAAGCTAGACAGGGAGTGTGGCTATGAGCAGACAGAAAGACAAGAGGACAGAATTGACTGAGAAGATGACTCATTTTAAGAAGAACTAAGACAAATTCTTGGCCCCTAAATGAAAACACATAAACACTGAGCCTGTAGAGTGCATATCCAGGCACCAGGTAGGTAGTGGGAGAGAATAGAAGAGTGAAACACAGCCCCTGCCCTCAGGAAAATTACATCTCTACCCACAACACCTGCTGAGTACAGATCAGATCTTTTAGCCTGAGATGGAAGACCAGGACAAGATCATAGCAAATGATATAGTTGAAAGTGCCTTGTAAATGAAAAATAGCTTGGTAAAGATAATTGATATTAGCATTCAGATCAGGAGTAAGAACAGTTCACAGTAGGGACTGTGCCAAGAATGGTGGCAAAGCTTTGACACATTAGGTACTATTATCCCATTTTACAGAATTTTACAGGTGAGAAAATGGAGCCTCAGAGATGCTTCACATTTATCCAAGATCCAAAGATGAGTAGCAAAACCAGAAGTAAGTCATATGTGGTCAGCTGATATTTGCTAGAAATACCTAGATAAGTCAATAGAAAAAGAATGAATCAATCAAATGGTATCAAAAAACTGAATATACATATAAAGAGGAGGGTAGCACCAGACACTGTGGCTCATGCCTGTAATCCTAGCATTTGGGGAGGCTGAGGCAGAAGGATAACTTGAGGCTAAGAGTTCGAGACCAGCCTGAGTACAATAGTGAGACCCCCATCTCTACACAAAATAGAAAAATAAGCCAGATGTGGAGGTGGCACCTGTAGTCCCAGCTACTTGGGAGGCTGAGGCAGGAGGATCACTTGAGCACAGGAGTTTGAGGTTGCTGTGAGCTATGATTGCTCTTGTTCTATGAGGCAGAGCAAGACCCTGTCTCAAAAAAAAATAAAAATAAAAAAGGAGGTTGGGCAGAGTGGTACATGCCTGTAATACTAGCACTCTGGGAGGCCAAGGGGGTAGGTTGCCTGAGCGCACATGTTCGAGAGCAGCCTGAGCCAAAGTGAGACCCTGTCTCTATAAAAAACAAAAAAAAAAGCCGGGTGTTGTGGTGGGGCACCTGTGGTCCCAGCTACTTGGGAGGCTGAGGCAAAAGAAATGCTTTAGCCCAAGAGTTTGAGGTTGCTGTGAACTATGAGGCCACAGCACTCTACAGAAAGTGACAAAGTGAGATTCTATCTCCAAAAAAATAAATAAATAAAATAATAATAATAGCCTAGGCTGGGAGCTGTGGCACATGCTTGTAATCCTAGCACTCTGGGAGGCCAAGGCAGGTGGATAGCTTGAGTTCACGAGTTCAAGACCACCCTGATCAAAAGCAAGACCTCGTCTCTACTAAAAATAGAAAAACTGAGGCAAGAGGATCTTTGGATCCCCCAAGAGCTGTAGGTTGCTGTGAGCTTTGACATCACGGCATTCTACCCAGGGCAACAGCTTGAGCCTCTGTCACCAAAAAAGGAGGGGGTTTGTTTTGTTTTGAGACAGAGTCTCCCTTTGTTGCCCTCAGTAGAGTGGTGTGATATCATAGCTCACAGCAACCTCAAACTATTGGACTTAAGTGATCCTGTTGTCTCAGCCTCCCAGTTAGCTGGGACTACAGGCACCTGCCACAGTGCCCGGGTATTTTTTTTTTTTTTAGAGATGGGGTCTTGCTCTTGCTCAGGCTGATCTCGAGCCCATGAGCTCAAGTGATTCACTAGTCTTGGCCTCTCAGAGTGCTAGAAAGAAAAAAAAGTTTTTAAACAAGGTGAATTGTTATCTGGCAGGGGGTATCTACCTGCATGGGTAGACAGATACTCTGTGGCAGAAACATGGGAGTAAGAAAGAACAAGACACTCTCAGGGAACAGATTCCTTTGTAAAAATCTCTCTCTGCTTTGCCAAAAACTTTCATGCATGTCCTTTAGAGGTTAGCCAATCACTTCTTGGGTCTCCTGTTAGAAATGGAGTGTTGGCCTGGCAGAAGCAGGGCTGCAGAAAGAATGACAATATAGAAAAAGGGCCTGGCACCCAGGACAGGTAGTCTGACTAGGTCCTGAGGTCTCCATCATAAACCTCATGTCCTCTCTCCTCCTCCCGCCTCACCTGTCCGCATTGCCTTAGGCTTCCAGTCTCACAGCACACAGAGGACAAGTCCCTTCCCTTCCCCCTCAGTGAAGCCACAGGAAATTGTATAGAATAAATCCTGCCATTCATGGCAGTCAGACATTCTCAGAAGTACTGTTCTTTTAAAAAACTGGAAAGTTGGGTTGAGGAGTTTGGGGCTATTATTAGCACCAAACACTATAAAAAGGAAATGCCACTGAAAATCTTAGATGGCTGTATTTTTATACAGAATAATTCCAGCTCCCTTCTTAGAGTTCTCAGTCATAAGAAATCCTTAATAAAAATACTACCTAAGGTCAAACCCTCAAACCCAGCACAACATTGCTGAAATCCTTTGGGACTACTCAAGTCAGGACTGACTGGGAGAACTCAGTTGCATTTTTAGCCCATTTTTATGGCTGCTTCCTTCTGAGTGATGTGTGTCTGTTCTACCAGAAAAAAAGTTAACAAATCAGCCTATGTATAAATATTTATTTGCACTGATTGTGTGGAGACAGACCAGCAAAGGAGTTACCTTGCAGGCTCTTGTCAGACTTACCCGAGTAGCAGACTTACCTTCTGCTTACCCTTCTGATTTTCCTCTACAAAATGGGCTTTGGTCCTTCTAAGCTAAAACCTGCTGTCTGCCACTTGGCAAATTTTCAGCAAATTCATTATTATTGTTGATGTTGTTGTTGCTAGGCATTCAGTTATATCCTCTAGCCTTTCAGAATCCTACCCTGTCTAGCTACACAAAGCATACAGATTGGAGAATGAGCAAGTAACATTAGAGATAGATGATCCCTGTGTTGTAGAAGCTGCTAAAAAAATTTTTACTTTCATTTTTCACATACTGCTGGCCCCTGGCTTTGAGATTTATTGAGAAGCAATTTGTCAATATGTGTCAAAAGTCCTTCAGACGTGTTTGCCCTTTGACCCAGATTTCCCTCTGGAAATTTTCTTAAGAAAACTATTAAGCTGGTGAGCAAAGATTTAGCCTGGAGATTATTTAAAGTAGCAAAAATTTGTCAACAGTCTAAATGTCTAACAACAGAAGTTAAATGCATATTTATTTATTTATTTATTTCAGGTTAATGCGAGGGTATAAACAACCAGGTTACAATATTTGAATTTGTTAGGTAGAGTCCACCTTGTAGTGGTGTCCTGCAACCAAAAGGTGTGCCATACACCCCGACATTGTGTCCATTCAGTGGGAGCACCCCAATCACCCCTCCTCGCTCTACCCCCTCCCTCGTTTCCCCTCCCTCTAGCTTGAGTTGAATTGAGTTTTACTCCTATGTGGGAGTGAATTAGATCATCTACTGACTTCATATTAGCGTTGGGTACATTGGATATTTGCTTTTCCATTCTTGTGTTGCTTTACTGAGAAGAATGTGTTTCATAGGCTGGGTACAGTGGCTCATGCCTGTAATGAGAGGCTGAGGTGGGCAGAGGTGGGTAGATTGCCTGAGCTCACAGATTCAAGACCGGCCTGAGCCTGAGTGAGAAACCCCATCTCTCAAAAATATCCAGGCATTGCAGCAGACACCTGTAGTCCCAGCTACTCAGGAGGCTAAGACAAGAGAATCCCTTGAGTGCAAGAGTTTGAGGTTGCTTTGAGCTATGACACCATGGCACTCTGATGCTATGATGCTTTGACTACCAAGGGAGACAAAGTGAAACTGTCTCAAAAAAAAAAATGTGTTTCAATTCCATACAAAAGATGGAGATTAGCCCATCCGTCACCATCCGTCAAATGCCAGGGTTGGGCTAGGTCTGGGATGGCCAATTACCTTTATCTTGAGGGCTAGCTCTGTGTCATTGCTAGGGACTGCCTGGACCACCTCTGTGATGACAAAGCAATGTCTGATTTCAGGAAGTAAGAACTCTGTAGCTAACAGTGTCCACATGGACATGAAAATAAGAAACACCACAGAAGGGCCATGCAGTTCCCATATGTATATGCAGGTGCCATAACTTAAAGGTCTCATACAACTCTATGAGTCTCAGGCATCTTTAAGCAAAAACATGAATCTGAATTTGAAAATTAATAGTAGTTGGGAGGTACCTAACTCCACATATTCATTTTGTTGGTTAGTTTTCACTGGATCACTAATCTCACTTGCAGGACCCAAGGCTTAACATGAGATTTACTGAAGGAGAAAATAGCCATGACAATTGTGTCTCAATTGTATTTGCACCTACCACCTCCTATTCCCAAGACAAGGGATAAATCTGCAGCTGTTGTTTCAATTTCTTCAACCTGAAACAACTTAAAAGCCACAGCTGTTTCAGGCCTAAAGTCCTAATTCTGGCTATGTCTTCGGCCCATATCTCATGGTATTCTCTAAAAACCACACTTGTAGGGGAGTTTCTAAGAAGGCCACTTTTGTAGTTATTCTCCTAGAGGGCAGAAGTGGTAAGTGCACCTTCCTTAGTGGACTTTGCAGTATGATGTAGAGCCTCTTCCCAACTTGACTCAACTTAAAGGCCCACAGAGGGTAAGGATGTTCCTAAAGTCTTGTGTTAAGTTCAAACCAATGCTCAGCTTTGCCCACTGGCAGGCAAATATGGATTCTTTTGCAAAGACCAGCATCTGCCTCTCAGTGGCTTGGCTATTTGGAGGCAAAGGGCAGTGTAGAGGGCGTCACTGCCTCGCAGCTTAACCACACTAATCTACCATGGCTTCCACAGAGAACAGCAGGCTGCATTCAGGGATCTCAGCAACAGCTGTGCCTTCCAAACCAAGACACTGTTCAGAAAGATGATCCGAATATGGGCTGTGTGTTTCAGCAGGATTTGGTGGGACTTTCCGACTCAAACGGCCCTTTGTGTGCTTTTAAAAGATAGGGCATTAACCTCACGCATGGCTAAAGCATGATGGATGACTTGGAGCTCTCGATTTACATTTGGCCAGGGGCCAGAGCTGAACTGTCAGAATGCCTGGCTATCCGATGGCCAGTCTCCAGCTTGTTCAGACTTGTTCCTGATGGAGTGAGTGCATCCCAGGGCTTTTGCTGCATCCTGGCTTGATAAGCTAAACAAGGCTGGACTATTACAAAGACTGACTCCAAGGTTCCTCGCAGGGCAGCAGAATTGAATCGATTCCCTTTTTTGTCATCTTTGTTTATATTTCAGCATCTTTGTCTACTTTAGATTCTCCTTCAGTCTCGTCTGTTTGTTACAGGTGTGGTTCGGCCAAAACTCAGGCATCAGGAGCAGAAGACCTGTGCTCAAGTTGCTTCTACTTGGGTACCTGGACCTGTGGCCTTCTCTGTAAGAGCCTTTGCAAGTGATTTGTGACTCCAGATTCATCAGCACTTTGGAATCAGAAGTTGACCTGTGGTACTGACTGTCATGGTCTAGCACCATTATATGAGTGTGACACTCCAGGTTGGAGCTAGGTGGGGTTACCTTGCTCTGGCTGACATGGTTCTGCTCTTCCAGCAAAGAGGAGCTGTTTCATGTTGGACAAGTCAATTGCTCCTGGCTGGGCCTCAGTTTCCTCACCTTTTTGCTTGTGTTTTTGATGAAGCTCAAAGGAGAAAGTAAAGTGTTCTTTGAAAGGCTTTGTCCAAATTTGAGGAAGTGGTAGTGTAGTGGCTAGCATCCTTATGAAAATTGTACCGTCACATCTTGAGGAGAGAGAGAAGCTAAACACCGGGGCAGGACACACTTATTGTTCTTCCAATCATGTTTTTCAGGGTTGGCCTTATTCTAACAGCTTGGAGGATCCAAAATGGGTGTCCCAGAGACATGTAAAATCAAGCAGAGGGGGAATGCATTGAGCTGTTGCTAATAACACAAGAGGGAAATATCAGGCCACATCTGTTGCTAATAATAATGTCAAACACATTTGTATTTATATGCACCCAATGCTGTGTGTAATCATTAATCCTCTACAGCAACCCTACAAGGTATATACAATAATTATTAGTATTATTCTCTCTCTCTCTTTTTTTTTTTTTTTGAGACAGAGTCTCACTCTGTTGCCCAGGCTAGAGTGCCATGGCATTAACCTAGCTCTCACAGCAACCTCAAATTCTTAGGTTCAAGTGATCCTCTTGCCTCATCCTCCCAAGTAGCTGGGACTACAGATGCCTGCCACAACACCCGGCTAGTTTTTCTATTTTTGGTAGAGATGAGGTCTCACTCTTGCTCAGGCTGGTCTTGAACTTCTGAGTTCAAGGGAACCTCCTGCTTCAGCCTCCCAGAGTGTTTGGATTACAGGTGTGAACCACCATGTCCAGCCTTCTTGTTCTCATTGTACAGAAGAGGAAACCGAGGTTCAGAGAGATGACACTACTGGATCAAGGTCACATAGGTCCCAAAGTGATGGAACCAGGAGTCTTTCTTAAATCCCAAAGCTGATAGATATTCTTAAACACTATGCTGTTCACCGGATTTTTGAAGTATGAAAAGCTTCCACTGGGATTCAAAGAGTTGCCTGGCTCCTTGCACCACATGAGGAGATTTTTTATGTGTCCCATGCTTTCCCAGACTGATTTGCAAACAAACAAACAAACAAACAAAAAACCCACCACTGCAAGCGCGCACACACACACACAAAAAAATCTTTCAACTAGCTAACTGGCAGGTGGCGCCTGTGGCTCAAAGGAATAGGGTGCTGGCCCCATAAACCGGAGGTGATGGGTTCAAACCCAGCCCCAGGCAACAAACAACTAGCTAACTGGCTCAAGAACCAATGTAGACAAGACTTGGGATGAATGGAACCAAAGACTCAAACAATGTCAGGATTCTCTCTCTGTCTTCCTATCTCTGCCTCTGTGTTGGGATTATTGTCTCTTACGAAAAATGGAGTTTCCCCCAAACTACAGGGAACATGGCCACAAGCAGCTCCTAACTTAGAGAATCCATTTTCCATGAAGAAAGCAAATTTGTCCCAGCATGCCCACTTAGAAAAATCCTTGCAAAATCTCTGACTGGCCTTCTGGGTAGGTCACCCAACTTTGCATCAGTCACAATGACCAGGGACACTATTTGGACCAGGCATACCAGAACTAAAGAATGCCCCAAAGTAACAAGTAGGGGTGGGAGGGGGTTATCACAAGTAGAGGAAGAATGTAATAGGGTCCTCCATTGTGCTCTGGCAGGTAGGGACGTGTTGGTGGACTTCTTAATCTCACAACTACCTTTGATGTTTTCTTCCATCCTAAGCCAGTTCAGGATCCAATCAGGGTGTCCTTTTCTGAGGAAGAAAGGATTAAATCTGAGAGTTCCAGGGGATCTGAGGTGGATCCTACTCCAGCAAGGAGTAAGGGATTTGTCAGCATGGATGACAGGCTGGAGCAGACAGACTTGAGTTCATTTCTTAACTCTTCCATCATTTGCTGGGGTGGTCTTAGAAAAGTCACCTCAATATTCAGTTTTTTCATTGGTTAAATAAAGATGATGACACTTATTTATAAGCTTGTTATGAAGACTGAGTGAGATAAACACATAAACTATCAGATATAGTGGCACATAGTAGGTGATCAACAATGTGTTGAATTAACTAATTCAACAAATGTTTTATTGAGTGTCTATGACAGGGTAGGTACAGTGCTAAGTGTTAGGGATAACACATCAAGCAAGAAATATAATGTTCCTATTCTCTTGGAGCTTCTAGCAGTGGGGATTGGTGGGGAAAAAGTAAACAAGGAAACATAAACAAGATAATTGCAGATGGCAATGAGTGCTTTGAAGAAATGACATTATTTCTGTGCTTATACTTTATTAGTGCAATAACCCTCCTAGGAAGGCTGCTGTCTAATCTCTGTCCACCCTTTTATCTATATGTTGGGAACCACTCTCAAAGAGAGTTAGCAATTGGCTCATGCTTGAACTTGGAAAGGCATTGAACTATTAGCTCATAACGTAACGTAGAGAAGAGAGAATAAAGGAAAATGGGATGGAAGGCAGCAGGAGGGAATTCTGATGCTATCCTATAGCTCCAAATGCCTTTTTCAAAATTACCTGGGAAGCCTTTAAAAGACATAGACTCTTAGTTCCCATTAGATAATATTCAAATTCTAGAGGTCCTGAGTGTTGCTTTTTTCCTTTTTAAGTTTCCTAGTAATTCACAGGGGCAATGAGACATGAGATGCACTGCTTGTCAGCCTGCCTGCAAATTCTATTAGTCAGTGCACTGAGGATGCAGGGCTGCATCTGTTCTTTTGTTGGCCAACATGTATTTATTTTTCTAGTTTCTAGGAGAAGACATTGGTCCTTGTTGGCCTCCAAGGAGCTTAGAATCTAGCATGAGATATACACAAAAGTGCTATGGTAACATAAAGTAGGAATAATTATCTTAGTCTTTGAGGGTTCAAGAACCCTTTCAGGAGGGGGAGAATTCTGGGTTACTTAAAATTTGGTTCAGCTGCATGTGACAGAGAACACAAAATTATAGTGGATTAAGCTAGATAAAGATTTATTTTTCTCTCACATAAAAGTCTTGAGGAAAGTAAGCCAGATTGGTATGGTACTCTTCTCTTGTTTTTGTACCTTCTTTGGTAAAGAGCCTATGTGGTCCAACATGGTTGCTCAGATGCCAGCCATCTCTGCCACATTCCTGTGGCAGAGGAGGAAGGACAAAGGGGCAAAGAAGAGCATAACTGCTCCCTTTAAGAAAATATATATATAGCATGTATATTATATATATATATATATATATTTTTTTTTTTTTGAGACAGAGTCTCACTATGTTGCCCTTGGTAGAGTGCTGTGGCATCACAGCTCACAGCACCTCTTGGTCATAAGCAATTCTCTTGCCTCAGCCTCCCAAGTAGCTGGGATTACAGGTGCCCACCACAACACTTGGCTACTTTTTAGTTGCAGTTGTCATTGTTGTTTAGCTGACCTGGGGCCAGGCTTGAACCTATCAGCCTCAGTGTATGTGGCCAGCATGCTACTCACTGAGCTATGGGAGCCGAACCATATATATGTATATGTGTGTATATATATATATATATATATATAATCTCTTAGACAGATTTTTTTTTTTTTGAGACACAGTCTCACTCTGTCACCCTGGGTAGAGTGCCCTGACTTTATAGCTCAAACTCTTGAGCTCAAGTCATCCTTCTGCCTCAGCCTCCAAGTAGCTCCTATGTTCAAGCAATCCTCCTGCCTCAGCTTCCCAGATTGCTAGGATTACAGGTGTCAGCCACTGTGCCAGGCCTAAGGATATTTTCTGGAAGTTGTACATGATAGGTTACTACCCAAACGTAGATACTTAGCCATACCCTGCTTCAAGAGGTAACAGAAAATCTTAATTCAGAATGGTCATGTACATAGCTAAAAATTTAGGGTTCTATTACCAAAAAAGAAAAGGAGAGCAGACATTGTAAGACAGCTGGCAGATCTCTATGTTGAGACCTGAAGTATACATAGCACTGAGGCAGGGGAAATCAAACTGTGCAGAAAAGAGAACCAGTGTGTATGGTGCCCCCCACTGGCAGGGAGGGGCACCACATGGCACTTTTCTGTCCACATGCTCCATTCAGCATCCTTCATATTACAATCCAGAGTCCTCCTGGGATGAGTCTGCTTGTTCTAGCTATTTAGCGCACAGATCTAAAATGACCACAGCACAATTCTGTCATAAAAATTCTGTCATCAGAATCCTTCATATTGCTGGAATAATGGTTGCTGAGAGAAAACCCCTCCTGGTCTGTCAGTAGGAGAGCTCACCCTGAGAACTCATCATTGAAACTTACTAGGACAAATTACTGAAACCAATTTGGAAGGAACTACAATCCCAGCCCTTTCATAGGATTAATTACGGCATATATGCTTATAGCAATGTTATACAAACATGAAATGTGATTATCTAGGAAGGCAGAGAGAATGATAGACAGCTCATGATAAAATATCGAGAAGTGCAAAATCATGCCTGTGTTATGATTATAATCATGAGAAAACTGTATGTGAATGGGACAAATATTAGAAAGGGCACCATAAAATAAATTATTGGATGGATTAGAGGCTTTTTTTCTCCTCTGAAAATTCACCTTAGTGTAGTCACAATATTTTCATAACAAATAAAAATCGAAAATAAGACTTGCAAACATTACATGGAGTCCAAAACAAAACAAACGCCAGTATCTGGTGTAACTGGTAGTTGTATAAAAGAATCATCTGAAGAGCTTATCAAAATGCATCTTCCCAGGCTCCAGCCCATGAGCTTCTGATTCTATATGTCTGAGGAATGGCTACATTTTAAACAAGCACTCGGAGGCATTTTGTTGGAAGTGGTACATTGACCACATTTTAAAAACACTGCCATAGATGGTGTCTCAGAGACATCTAAAAATAGAGTTGGGATATTATTTGTGTCAAAGCCACCCTTTGTGCTACTAGAGACTCTAGGCCGAAATTCCTATATCATTGTTGGGAAAACAGTAAGAAAGTTTAAAACAAAACTCCGTGTTAACAAAAATTCATTCTCTCCCTTGTTTGTAAAGTGAAATGTCACTAAAAGGTACAGTTTTGATTGTTTTTCTTTCAGTCTTCCAAGTAATCATCTGTCTGATTAAAGCATCCCTTTTAGCAGTCACATATCTCCAGTTCTCTTAGAGTTCCCACACTTTCTGTATTTTATCTGGCCTCTTCCGAATAGTCCAGCACGAGTTCAGGTACTATCTGCCTTCAAGAGCAAGGCATAAGAATTTCTTTCTTTTCTGTTTTATTTCACTTTTTTGAGACAAAGTCTAGAGAGCCATGGTGTCAGCCCAGCTCACAGCAACCTCAAAACTCTTTGGCCTCAGCCATACTAATAGTTGGGACTACAGGTGCCTGAAATGACACCTGGATAATTTTTCTACTTTTAGTGTCAGGGACTGACTCTCTTTCAGGGACTGTCTTTGCTCAGGCTGGTCTGGAACTCCTGAACTTAGGCAATTCTCCCACCTTGGCTTCTCAGAGTGCTGGGATTGCAGGCATGGGCCACTGTACCCAGCCAGGCCTAGGAATTCCAAACTTTGCATCTAAATAGCACGATCTGTATAAGTAAGCCTTCTGGATAATTCTATATTCATTTTATTCATTGGAGTGATCAACTCATCCCGACTTGCCAGGAATTTTCTATTTTAGTCATGTCCAGGAACGCCTGCCTCTGAGTCCTAAGCTAATAAGGATCAGGACAGGTGGAGTCACCCTACACTTTTTTTTTTTTTACATGTTGTATGATTTTTATTGAAGTTCTAGACCACACAAAATTAATTATTCAGTAATGATAAATATGAAAACAGTGATTGTGCTGCCCTGGCGTGGGGCAAATCAACTAGAAAGAGATATAAGGAAATTTTCTGGAACAATAGAAATGTTCCATATTTTGTTTGGGCTACATGCAAGTATCAAAATTCATCTAATTAAACACTAAGATTCTATTAACTACATGTTAATTATAGCTCAATTTAGAAAAATTAAATCCCTCATTTTTGCAAAGAAACGAAAACTTATATTGATGTTTTACCTATTTGATTCCAGTCAGCTCCATATTCCAGTAACTTACAGTTTTTTCTAAATGTGCCTTCTCACAGGCTTACTTACACATAGTTTGAGCTTATCTAACTTTTGTAGGATAACACTTTTAGTTCTTTTTTCCAAGTCCTGTGTCTAACTAAAAGGATTTGGTAGGAACTACCTTAATTCATTCGTGTATTTTAACAAATTCTACAACCGCCTCCCTGATTTGATCTTTGCCCTGAGGACTCACCATAACCAGCCTTTGTCACTCTAAGTATTTCTTAATTTTAACTTCTATTGATTGAAAAAGATAAACAGTCCTAATTTCAATGCCTTTCAATTCAAGACTTTCAACAAGTCTCAGAATTTTTGCACGCTCTATTTTTTTCTTTATACCCCTTGCAAATAGGCCAATTCTATTCTCAGCTCTTTCCTATAGTCAAATGCAGCCAATAAAGCAGGCGTACTTGTAATATTCTGTTTTACAATCTGGTTACCTGAAATAATAATTTTTTTAATATATTAATATTAAAATTACAGCAGTATGTTTCTGCAGTGCCAGCTACTTGGGAGGCTGAGATGGGAGGAACACTTGAGCCAAGGAGATCAAGGCTACAGTGAAATATGATCAGGCCACGATGTTCCAGCCTGGATGTCAGAGGAAGATGTTTTGGAGCTCTTTCAGGAACTGCCAGCATCCTTGATTGTCTCCTCTTTGGTAGATTCCTTATACTCTGAAGACTTTGGCTTTTTTCTTTGGCACAATTCTACAGTCGGTCCTTCTTCCTCCACCATTGTTTCCATGGAGGCGGTGGCGCCCCTCCTCCTACCGAGCAGCCTGAAGTCTTCCTCCCTCTGCGTGTCCACTCCTGCCCGCTCCGGGCCATCGCCCCCCCTCACCACACTTTTTTTTTTTTAACAGTGACTATAACCTATGTTATTATGTACAGCTTAAAAGAGAATGTTATGCCTGAAAATTCTCCCAAATATTCCCACCTGACAAATCCGAGACGAACTCCGATGTAAAAGGCAAGAGGTGAAGTTTATTCAAACCTGGGTTTGGTCTCTCCTGGTGCACACACCAAGGTAGAGCTTCAAACCCAGGGTGAAGGGGGTTTTTAAGGGGTACAGAAAGCAAAAAAAAAGGAAGAAGGTACGAGTACACTTTTCACTGGTGGTTAGTGATTTCACTAGTAAGGCTACGTTCATGATTGGTGGTTGATGATTTCACTAAGGGTACAGGTGAGGGGTGGGGGATTTTCTTAACCCGGGGCTAAGGTCGAGGCAGCTTGATTGATTAGGTGGCAGGAAGAAAATACCTGTATTTCAGGGTAATAGAAACTAACTGTTTTATTGTGGTCAGATGACTCAGTTGCCCAAGGAGGCATAATCAACTCTAACTTATGGCTCTGTTGCCCAAGGAGGCATAATCAATAGTCACAATTGAGTTACCAGGAATGGAATGGGGGAGCTGCAG
>CAUYQV010085411.1:0-12549 GCA_963574575.1 Galagoides demidoff
AGGCACCCGCCACAATGCCCGGCCATTTTTTTTGGTTGCAGCCATCATTGTTGTTTGGCGGGCTGGGCTGGGGATTCGAACCCGCCACCTTAGGTGTACGTGGCTGGCGCCTTAGCCGATTGAGCCACAGGCGCCGAGCCAAGCCTGGAAGGTTTTAGCAGAGAGATCTGTGGTCATCTAATGTTCTTCCCCTTGTAGGTTATGGTTTTCTCACATCTGACTGCTTTTAGAATTTTCTCTTTCATATTAACTTTAGTGAAGTTAATCATGGATGTGCCTAGGGGATGTCTTATTTGGGTTGAGTTGTACTGGGGTGCTGAAACTGTCTGCTATCTGAATTTCAGAATATCTTGGCATATCTGGAAATTTCTCTTTCATAATTTCATGAAGAAGAGCCTCTGTGTTTTGTGAAGCACATTCATCGCCTTCAGGGATTCCTACAAGGCAAATATTAGTTTTCTTTGAATTACCCCAGAGCTCTCTGAGAGAATGATCCATTTTTGCTCACCATTTCTCTTCATCTTTGAGTGCTTTGGTGTGTTCAAAAGCTTTGTCTTCAATATCAGAGATCCTTTCTTCTGCCTGCCCCACTCTGTTAGTGAGGGATTCTACCGAATTTTTCAGATCCTTGAGGGCTGCAAACTCTTGCCTCAATATGTCAAAATCTTTGGTCATTTTATCTTTGAAATCGTTGAATTCTTGAGACATCTTTTGAGTAATTCCTTGAAATGCCAATTCCCTCTTTTCCTCCATTCTGTTAATCTTATTTGCTATCCAGACTCTGAACTCGATTTCTGACATCTCAGCCATCTGTTTATGGATGGGGTCTTCAGTTGCATCTGCTAGTTGCATCTGTCCTTCCTTGGGGGGGTTTATCTACTCTGGTTATTCATGTTGCCAGAGTTTATCTGCTGATTCCACCCCATGCTTAATTTACACTGTTTGGCTTTTCTCCTAGAGCTTTACCAAGGACCCGTTCAGTGCTACGGCCTGAGAAACTGGGAGCTTCCTTGGTTTGGTAGGGCTAAACCATTCTGTCTTATTTTCATCTAGTCTCTGTTCTACCCGGGAAATCAGTTACTCTTGGTTGAAGTCTCAGCTGTGTTGAAATGCCAGCAATTAAGTCACCCTGCCCCCCACAGACAACAACTGGAAAATGAAAATTACACCTTCCCACAACCACACACCCAGGGTAGCACTTTGGATAGTCCTCAGGTGATTGGCCCAGTCCAAGAGGTCCAAATCAATTGTCCCAGTCAGCACTGGTCTCAGGTGGGGGGAGTTCAAAGAGTCTCTAGCAACTAGATAGCAGGGATCTGCTGGCAGCTCAGGTATGACTAGCTCTGGTGCTCCGTGAGGTCAGAAGGACCAACCCAGCAAATAAATTAGTCTGGAAAGGTTGATGCCTCTTTCCCCATGTTGCACATCTGTTACACCCAGTCACTGGTAACCCCAGTGGGGCAGCGAGTGTGACCCAGTTCCCCACAGTGAGCAAATGCCCCAGGGGTTTACACCTGCCTGAGTCAGAGAGAGGTCTATGTCTCCTCCATCAGGTCTCTGTTCTTGGCCACTATCTGGCAGGGGGAGATGAGGCCTGACAAACTCGGGTGCTTAATGGAAGTGGGGTGGTTCACTCAGTTCCAGCCATGCCCCTGATTGATGTTGCTGGCAGAACAGCACAACTTACAGAGTTTGTTTCTGTCCTGGTTGTCAGATGCTGCTTGAGGTGACAGAAACCACAACTCAGTTCTGGGCAGTGGCAAGCAGTTGCAGCTCACACTGAGCTGTCAGTTCCTGCCTCTGCCTGTCTGCCTTTGTCTCAGCTAAGATCCCCTGGGGGCCAGGTGCGTATCAGCCTCAGTAATGCGGAGCTCTGACACAGCCCCTCCCTGGAAGTCTTGCCCACTGTGCACACGTATTTTAGTCCTCCCGCTCCTTTACTCACGTCCCAGATCTGTCCACCAGTAGCTGCCACTGGAGAAGGTGCCTGGCTTCCTCTGGTTGCCCAGAGAAACAGAGTGTGTCTGTCCGGGATAGCTGCCCCAAGGGGTTGTGAGCCTGATTGTTCCTGCTGCTGCTGTTGTTCTATGCCTGGGGGTACCACTGCCACTTTTGAATGGTTCCCTCTCTGCTAACTGTTCTTTCCTTATTCCCCTGCCATGGAATCAGCACAGCTGAGCAAGGACCCTTCCCCTGTCCACAACTCTCAAGAAAGTGCTCAAGATTCTGGACTCCAGGGGGACAGGCTTCCAGACTTTGGGGTGAGGCAGGGGAGTGCTGAAAGTTCAGAGTTTCAGGTAGAGAGTATATACAGTTTTATGCCTGGCAGGAGAGTGCCATGGCACCCTAGTATGGGTAGGAGGTCCAGTTTATTAGAGGGTCTCTTCCGTGGGATGGAATGGGAGGATGTTTGGATTCTGCTTGTTTGTTTGTATGGAGATTACTGCAAGCTCTTCTCATGGGGGAGGGGACTCCCATCCGCTTGCTTTTGTTTGTATCTTTGGTGTTGGAGCTGGCCTCAGCAGGGATGTTATGCATTCTTCAACCTTCTCTCTTAGCTCAGCTCCAAACCATTGGCTTACTTGCTAAACTTCTGTCTTTTAACTCCTTCTGGATGGGAACCTCTGTGGAAAGCTGGCTGCAGTCCACCATCTTACCGCCCCCCATGTCTATTCTTTACAGATGAATACTTTGTTCATTTCCCAGCTTCCAGGATGTCCCGATGTCCTCCCTACAGATCTCCCAGTACCTGCAGGTCACAGGGTGACAGAGGCTGCTAAACAGATACCTCGGATCTCCAGGCAATGGAACAGCTGAAGAGGAGGCCTGCAATTTCCATTTTCAGTTATCATTTCTAGCTAGAGATGAACTAAAGAAGACAGGGCTTATAATGTTTTGTTTCCATAATAATTAACAGCTATGTTCACTGTGCCCAGTGTCTTGCCTGAACCATGTTTTTTTTTTTTTTTGAGACAGAGCCTCAAGTTGTTACCCTTGGTAGAGTGCCCTGTTGTCACTGCTCACAGCAACCTCCAACTCCTGGGCTTAAGCAATTCTCTTGCCTCAGCCTCCCAAGTAGCTAGGACTACAGGTGCCCACCACAACCCTGACTATTGTTTTTTTTTTTTTAGTTGTAGTTGTCATTGTTGTTTGGCAGGCCTGGGCTGGATTCGAACATGCCAGCTCCGGTGTATGTGGCTGGTGCCTTAACCACTTGAGCTACAGGTGGCAAGCCTGAATCATGTTCTTTAGTGATGACACAGTCACGGTGGGCAGGCAGCAGAAGCTGTCAAAGCTAAGCAGTATGTCAAAACCACACAGCAGGCTCGGTGCCTGTGGCTCAAGTGGCTAAGGCGCCAGCCACATACAACTAAGGTGGTGGGTTCGAATCCAGCCCAGACTCGCCAAAAAACAATGATGGCTGCAACCAAAAAATAGCTGGGTGTTGTGGCAGGCACCTGTGGTTCCAGCTACTTGGGGAGGCAGAGGCAGGAAACTTGCTTGAGCCCAGGAGTTGGAGGTTGCTGTGAGCTGTGATGCCATGGCACTCTACCTAGGGGGATAGCTTGAGGTTCTGTCTCAAAAAATTAAAAAAAAAAAAAACAAACCACACAGCATCACACAGAGCCCTGCAGATCTGTGTGATTCCAGAGCACAGTTCTTCATCAGGAGAACAGGGAAATGAAGACCTGAAGGTGGAACCTGACATTTGAAAAGTGTTAATTCATGTGTTCAATCTTGTGTTTTCTTCATAGCATTTCATTCAAAATATATTCATTGTGACTACCATGCACTAGGAAACACTCTCAATGCTGTTCAGATAGGCAGTGAAGGAGATTTCTTCGACTTACACTCTAGTGGAGAGGGAAGATGATAAATTCACAAGCAAGCAAACAGATAAATAAAGAAAAATACTGGACAGGGCTTTGTAGAGCACTCAGGAGAGTGAGGAGGGATTATAGTTATTTGTCTTTCCTGCTCTCACTTCTCTTCTGTGAATTTCAAAATAAACATAAGGGTTGTGAATTCTTTAAGAATAGGAATACCTTCCAGCAGTCCCTGTTTTGTCTTATACAACAAGGTGCCTGCAGTAGAATCAATGCATCAGTGATACACTATTTAAAGAACAAAGGAAAATATTGAATTCCACCCCACAAATCCCAAATCAATGCAGTGATTCTCAACCTTCAGTGCATACCAAAATCATAGGTTGACGGGCTCTACCCAAGGAGTGTCTGACTATGTAGGTCCAGGTGATGCTCAATAGTTTGGATTTCTCACAAATTCTCAGGTGACGCTGATTGCTACAGGTCCTGGGAGCACACTCTGTGAACTGGCCCAGGGTAGGGAACCCACATATCTGCACGATTGTGATGTGTGTCCGGGGCTGAGGACCAAGCCCTGGAGGGGCAGGCGCTATCACTGTGCTGGTTGTAGCTGATGCAGGGAATTTCATAATAAATGCAAGTCCCCTTCCTGCTCCCAAATAACCTACATTGAGACAGGGAAGATGAATCACAAATTGAAATTTTATAAACAATCAAAGTAGCTTGTTGGGACACAAAGGCTTCTGAAATGTGGGATCTCAGTGCGAACTGAAATGGGTGAAGAAATTGGCTGGGTCTTGAAAAGTAAGCAGTCCTTGGATTATGAAAATAGAAATGTTTCAGGGAAAATTAACCTGGAGTCCATTTCTTTCCAGTATGGGCAACAAATCCAAGTGCCAGTAGCAGTACCTATGACTTTGTCACTGTACCAGTTGGAGTTCTCCAGAAAAACAGAACCAATAGGAGACAGACATGTATTTACTATGAGGGACTACACCATGAGGTCAACACAAAAGCTGAGAAATCCTACTATCAGTAAGCTGGAGAACCAAGAAACCTGGTGGTATAGATTTAGTCCAAGCCTGAAGGCTTGAGAACCAAGAGCACTGATGTTATAGGGTATGTCTCAGCTCAGAGAGCAAACTCACCCTTCTTCTGCCTTTTTGTTGTATTTAGGCCCTCAGTGGATTAGATGATGCCCACCTGCACCAGTAAGGGTGATCTTTACTCAGTGTCCCTGTCCCAACTCTAACACTAATCTCATCCAGAAACCCCCCTCACAGACATCTCTAGAAATAATGTTTTACCAGATATCTGGGCATTTCCTGGGCAACTCAATCCAACACTTTAAATCAATCATCACAAACACCAAGAGAAATTATGGGTATATTCATATAAAATTGCAATCATTGTAGTTATTTCAAAACATTGTTTGCGGGCATCAGTACTTTGAATTTATAACACAGTCCTGTACAGTATAATAATGCTTCAGTCAGTGATGGGCTGTGTATATGGTGGTGATCCCCTTAGATTATAATGGAGCTGAAAAAATTCCTATCTGTCTAGTGGCATGGTAACATAACATATTACTCCTGTGTTCGTGGAGATGCTGGTATAAACAGATCCACTGAGCTGCCAGTGTATAAAAGCATAGCTCATACAACTATGTATATTATATAATATTAATACTGGATAATGATAATAAATGACTATGTCACCAGTTTAAGTATTTACTATACTTTTTTTTTTTTTTTTTGAGATGGAGCCTCAAGCTATCCCCCTGGGTAGAGTGCCATGGCATCACAGCTCATAGCAACCTCCAACTCCTGGGCTCAAGCGAGTCTCCTCCCTCACCTCCCAAGTAGCTGGGACCACAAGCACCCGCCACAACGCCCGGCCATTTTTTGGTTGCAGCCATCATTGTTGTTTGGCGTACCCGGGCTGGGGATTCGAACCCGCCACCTTAGGTGTACGTGGCTGGCGCCTTAGCCGACTGAGCCACAGGCGCCAAGCCTTTACTATACTTTTTAATCATCATTTTAGAGCATGCCTTGTACTTATTTTAAAAAATGTTAACTATAAAAGAGCCTCAGGCAGTCCCTTCAGGAGGTTTTCAAGAAGACGGCATGTTATCACAGGAGATGATAGCTCCCTGAGTCTTATTGGACCTGAAGACTTTCTAGTGGGACAAGATGTGGAAGTGGAGACAGTGTTACTGAGGGTCCAACTCTGTGTAGGCCTAGGCTAGTGTGTGTGTCTTAATTTTCAAACAAAAATGTTCAAAAAGGGGAAAAAATTTAAAAATAGGAAAAAACTTTTAGAATAAAGATACAAACAAAGAAAATATTTTTCACCAGCTGTGGCAGTATGTTTTTGTTTTAAGCTAAGTGTTATTATAAGAGTCAAGTTAAAAATCAAAAAAATTTGTAAAGCAAAAATGTTATAATAAGCTAAGGTGAATTTACCATTGAAGAAAAAAAAATATAAAAAATAAATTGAATGTAGCCTACATGCACAGTGTTAATGAAATCTATAGTGGTGCACAGGAGAGCCCTAGACCTTCACACCACTAACTCACTGACTCACCCAGAGCAACTTCTAGTCCTGCATGCTCTCTTCATGGTAAGTGCCCTGTATAGGTGGACCATTTAAAAAAAATATTTTATACTCTATTTTTACTGTACCTTCTCTGTTTTCGATATAAAAATCCTTATCATTATATTACAATTACCTCCAGTATTCAGGACAGTAACAAGCTGTACGGGTTTGCAGCCTAGGAATAATAGGCCATACATACGGTCTGTGTGCAGTAGGCAGCACCACCTAGGTCTGTGTAAGTGTACTCCACAATGTTCACACAACCACATCACCCAAGGATACACGTCCCTCATGGGACATGTTCTGAGAAATGTGTCCAGACCTGCTTCTAGATCTTATATGAAATGGGGATATATTTGCTTCTTCATTAACCTACCTTTTAAAGTACTTTGATAACTGTATTTCAGTATAATTTGGCTTCTTTTGTCATCTTACATGTTTCACTGTATGCATTTAACAACATTACTCTGAGAAGGGGTCCATGGCACAAAAACAGGTGGAAACAGCATTTGTAAGGGACAGTGGCCACATGAAGCAGAGTATTGAAGGAGACAGTGAGCAGCATGTAGGGCTGGGGATAAGAGCAAAGTGTTTGTATTGGTTGGATGGGGCCTTAAAAACCAAGGTAGGAATTAATAAGGTTTGATGGATGAGTTATCACCCAACAAACCCAACTGTCAGCCTTATTTCTGACTGAACAGCTACAGCTGGGTTTCTCACACTTTGGTATGAATAGAATCACTGGAGAGCTTATTAAATCACAGATTCCTGGGCCCCACCTGCAGAGATTCTGATGCAGTAGGTCTTGAGTGAGGTCCCAAAGCCTATACTTCTATTTTTTTTTTTTTTTTTGAAACAGAGTCTCATTCTGTCACCCTGGATAGAGAGCCATGTTGTCATAGCTCCTAACAACCTCAAACTCTTGGGTTCAAGTGATCTTTCTGCCTTAGCCTCCCAAGTGTCTGGGACTACAGGTGCCTGCCACAACTCCCAGCTAGTTTTTCTATATTTAGTAGAGACAGGGTCTCACTCTTGCTCAGGCTGGTCTCAAACTCCTGAGCTCAAGCAATCCATCTGCCTCAGCCTCCTAGAGTGCTGGGATTGCAGGTGTGAGCCACTGCACCCGCCCTCAAAGTCTACATTTCTAATAAACTCCCAGGAGATGTTTGTCCACACAGATTCCACTTTAATTACAACTGATAAACATAAAGGCACATGTACCAGAAAAATAAAGTTCATAGACACTGTGTTAATACATTCCCACATTTGGCAATATGGCACAAAGTACCATGGAATAAAATCCCATGACTAAATAAGTTTGTGAAAAACTTAATACAATGAAGAAACTTTATCATGCCAACATGCACTGTTATTCTTCAAGAGAAAGACAGAGCACACTGTGTGTTCCGAGTTTATGTGACCACAAAAGCTTTGTGTCATCAGTAATGCTGAACTAAAGGTTTAGCACATGTTGAATAAAGCTGGTCTGTGGTATCTTTGGATGAACTTGTCCAGGAGGTGAACAGCAGAGATGGCTAAAAGCAGTCTACTGATAAAGACTCTTTTGTTTGAAAGCCTTTGTTCTCTGGTCCTAAGGAGCTCAATCAACCTCACAGAGGTCTTTACTGTTCCAGAAGTCTAATTTCTCTATTTCACTTCAATTACTGATTTTCCTGAATGTTGGCTTAGAATCATTTGCTTTAGTAAGATCTTGGGGGGAGGTTATCTAAACACCCACTGACCCCATTATGAGTCTGGATTACTCAAGAAAGATGAGCAGTTCTCCCCTTCCTTCCTTTCTCCCAAACTGTCAGGGGCAAGGGCAAGTGCATGCATGAGTGCCAGGTGCACAGAAGCACACACGGCATCTGTGTATACACACAGGCATCTGAACTTGTACCCATCAGCTCTTCAGGTCATTTTACTTTGAGGACTATTCAAGACTGGCCAGCTAACATTTTCCTACAAGGATGTGATTTATCTTGGGGATTCCAATGGTTATTTTTGTTCTTATTGCTCAAAGAAGAAAGAATACAGAACATGTGGCTAGAGCCTGGTACAAGGCAATCAAAACAAAGCAAGTATCTGTGTTCACTGACAATTTTAAAAAGGGACTGAGAATAAGAAAATCCATAAAACTTCTGCCATCAAGTTTTCGGATAGACCAGAAGAATGATCAGGCACACTTAAAACTGATTCAGATGGTACAAAAACAATTTATGTAACCAAAAAGTTTGTATCTCCATAATATTCTGTAATTAATTAAAAAAAAAGAATGACTAGGTCTCCAACAGTTGTTTCTTGAAGCTTGGCCCTTGGCTGTGTTCCTTGTGAAATGTGCTTCTTGACTCATGCCAAGTGCCAGTTCTGCACAGGACTAGTATTTTGGATGACATTACCATCCTTTCCTTCAAATAAAAAAAAAAATCCTTCTTCCTCAAGACCTAAAAATAATCCTCAGCCTTGGAGTGCAGCCTTGTTTTAATCAACTCCTTGATCGGTTGACCTGGGACAAGCCAAAACCACAAAGAAAAAAGAAGCAGTTTTGAAGAAGATCCACATTTGGATCTCCTTGAAATGTCTAACTCACAGAAAGAGCAAAAATATTTCCTCATTCAACCATGAGAATTCATCCCCACCATCAACTCACACTCATTTTTTTCTTTTCTTTTTTGGGATTTGGATTTGTTTTTTTGTTTTCTGAGGGGGATGGCCTTGGCAAGACAAGATAAAATTTTTTTTGATCCAGTTTTGATTCCAAGTGGAATAAAGAAAATAGAACTGAGTTAATTGAATACTTTTTTTTCCATTCCTAAAATGTGACTTAAAAAAACCTCATAATAGTCAAAAAAAATTAAAACTGTGTGTAAGATGATTTCAGTGCTCAGTGGAGCAGCATTCTACATCCATGTCAGGGTTGTTTCAGCCAATATTTTATTCAAGTCAAGCCTTCGTGTCAGGCCTTCAGGGCTCTCTGTTGCAGGGTTTGACAGGGCAGCATAGGAGTTGGGGAGATATCATGGTTGTTTCCAGGTTTTGCAGGCATCAGTGGGAGGAAGGACCTTGGTTAAGGAGGTGGGGCAGGGGTTAGGAATTCCGACAGTATGGTCAAGCACAATCAGAGCAGGAAGAGAGCAAGGTCAGATGATTTGTTCCAGTGGAGAAGACCATTGTGTAGGGTGTGGATGAGGGGGGTGGAAAACCAATCTGAGCTTGCAGAAATGAGTGAAAAATAAGGAAACTAGGAAATCAGTGGTCTGAAAACAAAGGTAAAAAGCAGGTGCTCTGGTCAGCCTCATTTGGAATTCTGGGACAGACCGTTCAGTCTTGATGAGTTGTCCCAGCAATAGCTTCTGACAGACCTGGACCCAGCCTATTTCCTTAGACTTCTTCCTTATTGTTATGTTCGACTTCAGTCAGACAAGACCTCTCTCTTCCTTAAATTGCATAATCAAATTAATCTGATACAAGCTGATAGGTGCATGTTGGCATGTACAGAAGTGAAGGCACCTTTTCTATATTTATCATTATGATTTTGCTTGAATTTCTTATTTTTTTTGTTCTTTTCCCAAACCTTACAGGATATCCATATACCTATTTTACTTTTATAATTACAAAACAACCATTCATTTAGTCTTAAGAAAGTTCATTTTGCTTCTCCCCAATTTTTCTGTGAAGGGTCACCCAGCTCCCTTTTTATAGCTAGATTATGTGCTTTGTGCTGGTGGAACTGGTGTTAGGCACCAAATATGGCCCATCTTTCTCCTAAGCACTTAACAGAATGCTTTATAACACATACAACAAACCTTTGGATTCCTAGATTTTGATATAGCATATTTCCAGCAACTTCTGTACAGATCTACCCATGAGTACAAACATATACAAATTTTCTTTCTTCCACATTTATTTCAAATTAGATTAAATAATGTAAACTTTGAAACAGTCGACTAAACAGTCATATGCAACATACAACTAAACCAAATTATTAACGACTTGAATGATCATCATCTCTTTCATATGCGTATTCCCACAGGCCTCTTGCTAGCTGTTATTTTTTTTCTTTATAAAGAAAATTCTCGGGAAATTTTGTGAGTGGACATGTGGAAGTATAGATTTTTATTGATTGAATTTTATACTTGTGGGTTGTTGGTGCAAATGTACCAAGTTTAAATTAGAAAAACAGTGCATTCCTTGAAAAGAATACCATAGTTATCAACAAAGAGGATTGACGGACCTGGCATCTGGTTTATGCAAAAAAGATAAAAGTGGCTATTTGAAAAAAATTCTTCGGTCCTCTAGGGTTTAATCTCTCATCTCTTTAATTCTATGGTCATACTACTTTCAATCCTATCTGTTCTTTTCTTTCAATTTTTAGAATGAATCTTCTTTTGACAAATCATCACTTTTCATTTTAAAAGCAGTAACACATATATCCAGCAACACAAAAACGTATTGTCTGAAACATGAGTTTCCTTTCCACCTTCTTACCAAACAAGTTCCCCTCTTTAGAGATGACCAGTTAACCAATCTCTTGATTACTTTTTCTTTTTCATTTCTACTACAAACTCTCTAGAATGGTCTCTTGTGTTTCTTCATGCCTTTCTTAATGTGACAGCTTACATGAATTTGACTGACTCTCTCTCTCTCTGCCAAACTGCCTTTTATTTATCAGGGTGGATAACAAAGAGTATGTCTGGATAAGATCAAGTTGGATTTTGATACAAATAAGACAATGGTTCAAAAGAGGTGAGGCCATTCATTCCATGGTAGCAGCAGGCAGCTGACTCAATAGCCTGACAGATAGTGATACTGTGTAAATGTTCACTGGGTAATTGAAATGATCAATGGAAGAAGGACATCTTGTTACTGGGACCAGAAAAAAAACCTAGTTCACTGCAGCAGAAAGGTCAGAACAAGCTCTAACAATATGCGGGGACCACAGTAATCACAATTGCTAATGTCAATTGAATGAATTAAGAGTGCCAGACACTGTTCTAAGCTACTAAGTACTTTATTATTTTATTTACTCCTCAAAAACCTCTATGAGGGAGCACTTTATTATCCCTTTTACAGAGCAGGGAATTGAGTCTTGAGAAGGTTTAATAAATTTCCAAAGAACTCAAGCTGGTATGTAGTCAAAAGTTAAATCCAAGTCCCAAGTCCCAATTTCAGTTGATGGGAACAGAATGGTTAGGATAAAGAAACATGCAGTGTCCTGGAATTTGGAGGTATTTCTATGCTTTAGCATAGTTCTAGATGTTGTGAGGATCACATAGATGCATAAAATATGGCTCCTTCCCTGCACAGTTGTACACTACATTTTGTTTCAAAGGCGATTTGAGCTACTTTATGAATATCCTCTTTATTTCTCAGATTATAACTCTCCTGAACTTGATGGTAGTGGCTACTATTCCCTGTGTACCTCCGTGCATGGCATAGGTCAGTATTCACTCTATTCCTGAGTTGTCACCAGACATACATGTGATAGATATCCCAAAGGATGAGCAGTGAGAAGTAGAAAGGCCTTGACTCATTATAACAGGTTAAAAATATTGATGACATCAATAAAAAGGCACACAGTGAATGTATTTATCTTCACATGTTTGCAGAGTGAAAAAATAAATTATAATGACTGACATACAGCAAGTTCCTCAGTTACAAACATCAGGCTTATATACAACTTGCACTTATGAATGGGGGCTATTACAGTAAGTCCCTGAGTTACAAACATCTGACATATGAGTTGCATTTACCAATGAAGGAGGCAGATACAGGTAAATGTACCCGTTCACTAACATACACATTCAACTTAAGAACAAACCTATAGATCTATCTCATTGGTAACACAGGGACTCCCTGTATTCCTTGAACCCTAGTTCATCTACCAGTCATAAATTCAGGCGCCATGGCTCGGCGCCTGTGGCTCAATCGGCTAAGGCGCCAGCCATGTACACCTAAGGTGGCGGGTTCGTATCCCCAGCCCGGGCCTGCCAAACAACAATGATGGCCGCAACCAAAAAATGGCCGGGCGTTGTGGCGGGCGCCTGTGATCCCAGCTACTTGGGAGGCGGAGGCAGGAGACTCGCTTGAGCCCAGGAGTTGGAGGTTGCTATGAGCTGTGATG
>CAUYQV010085414.1:0-30894 GCA_963574575.1 Galagoides demidoff
GAACTTTTCTAGAACTAGAATATAAATGTTTTGATACAATGATTAAGCAAATGACTTGAAATTTATGTTAACCAGTTTGATGAAAGTGTTTCAAATTGTATATGAAAACAGCACAATGTACCCCATGTTTGCATTAATGTATACAGATATCAATTAATTAAAAAAAATTACTTATACCTAAAAAAAAAAAAAAGAAAGAAAGAATAAAATTGCTCCCCTGTGTCACCACTAACAAGGCACAGACCCGGAATCGCTTGGTTTCCTAAGAAGGGAGGCAGGCGCATTCCACTGGTGGGTGCCCAGAAGGCAGACACACGCTGCCCCTCGGTACCCTACAGCCCTGGGCAGTGGCAGAGAACTCCCCAGATGGACACCATTTCTGCCTCCTACCCTGAGGCAAGTCCCTCTTCACTTCCAGTCTGGCAGATAAATTTCTAGTTTTTTGTGATCCCTGCCTCAATTTTCTACTCATTAAATGGAAATAATAACACTTGCCACTAGTAAGTTCCGGGGAAATGGGCAATACTACTTGTTTTTTATCCCTAAGAAGCTCTGGGGAAATGAATGAGGTTGCAGGAAAAAAATATGCCTGTAAACTCAGTTATGTCCAATAAATGCCCAAGTTTTTATTTGTATCAATGTCCACTGTTCTAAGAGTGAAATAGTTCCAAAATGCTTATTACGAAAAATGTATTATGCCCCAATATGCTTATATCCTTTCCCCTATTCGCACAAAGTGATTCATTCAATTTTGGTGAAATTGTCAATGTTTATATTATGTGGGGCATGAAAAGTTATTATGGATGTACACTGACGATACCAGAGCTATAATTCTGTTCTTTTACAGTTCCTCCCATCTGGAGCTAATAATTGCCTCATTTATTCTTTTGGATGGTGTTCTGTGTATCCATCATTATTGACGGCCCTGTTGCTCAACCTGTAAAATCTCTTCTCAATACATCTGAACATATCCATTCTATCTATCATGGAGATGTATCTTCTGAAGTCCTGTCTTCTTTATTCCATTGCACTCATTGCTCTCTGAACTTGATGCACAAGATTTATTTTAGGTTCTTTCCTTACCATTCTCCTAGAGCAGGGATTTTCAACCAGTGAGCTTCGGCACACTAGTGCGCTGTGAGAGGATCTTCGCTATGCTGCAAAATTTTTTAAAGATCCTCAATTAAATTATTTTCAAAAGAAGTTCAAAGCAAAGTAAGTATATTCCTTTCTTTACTCTTTTATTTTGATCAACATAATTTAAGTGTGCCACAGAAGTTTAATTACAGGTCCAAGGGTGCCATAAGATAAAGCAGATTGGAAAACACTGTCCTAGAGGTTAATATTTCTTCCCTCTCTTCCTCTGCTGTTGGATCACCTATTTTTATTTTTCCTCTTTCTTGGTTTACTCTTAAGTCTGATGGAACAAATCCTCCAGAAACTTCTTGAGAAACAAAATTTCCAACACATTTTATTTCACATTTGATTGATCATTTGATGGAGAATAGAGTTCAAAGTTAGAAAGCCTTTTGCATAGAATGTTGAAAATATTTATTCTTTATTTTAATTTTCCAAATTACTTTTAAGAAGCCTGATACCATTCTAAATCTTGAGATTTTGTAGGATCTATTTTTACCTCTAGAGCCTTAAAATATTCCCTTCATTTCCAGCAGTCTAAGTTTTCATGATGACACACTTCAGTGCAGGTTACCCTTATCATGTATCATGTTGGCCAGTGACTGGGCCCGTTCAATTTAGAAACATATAAACTTTTATTTGGGGAAATTTCTTAGAATAATTTAATTACACCCTTTTCTCCATTATCTCTGTTCTCCCTTTTTGGAACTCTAACTAATTGTATGTTGGACTTCCTGGATTCACCCTCTAATTATTTGATAATTTTCTCTATTTTTTCATCATTTGTGAAAACACATTCTGTGTTCTAGAATATCAACCCAGTATTTTCCTTTTAATATTTACATTAAGCTTTCAGAAATATTTTATTTTCATTTTTAATTTCAGTTCTGTGAGTGCTTTTTTTGTTAAGAGCATACTGTTCTAATTTTATGAATGAAATATCTTCCCTTATCGCTCTGAGAATATTAGAATATTAGTCATAGTGGGAGTTTTGTTTGTTTGCTTTTTATTTGCTAGTATTTGTTTTGTTTTGTTTTTCCTCAAGTTTCTCTATCCTGGTTATTTGCCTTGGGTTCTGCTTTAGTTTTCTAAGGCTATTGTAACAACCTTCCACAAACTGGAGGGTTAGAACAAGAAAAACTTACTTGTCTCCCAGCCGTGGAGGCCAGCAGCCTGGGGTCAGCTGCCTGCAGTGTGAATTCCTTCTGATGGCTGTGCGGGGAGGGTCTGCTCTGGGCCACTCTCTCTTTGGCTGGTAATTGCCCGCCTTCTCTCCACGTCTGTGCACATGTTCTTCCCTTGTTGTGAGTCTCTTTCTCTTCAAATGATATTCTGTTTAATAAAAACACAGATTTATTGGATTAGGGCCCAAATTCCTCCAGTTTGACTTCATCTTAAATAATTACCCTCTGTTTCCAATAAGGTCCTAGTCTGTGCTACGGGGTGGTCAGGGCTTCTATATGTGAATTTTGTGAGGACACAGCTCAACCCACAACAGTCTCTGACTTCATGTTAGAGCTTCCCTCAAATGTCTAGCGTGTGACAGAGGCAATCATCTTAAATATAGGTAAGGGTAGACACTGAAAACTGATTGGGAAGCCCCATAGCGGTGGAGATGGGAGATGGGCAGACAGTGCTGGGTTTCTCCAGGAGGCTCACCCGGCCTAACGTCCCTGTGTTAGCCTCCATAGGTCATTTCTTGGGCTTATTAAGAATAAAAACAATAAAACCTGTCCATCTCCTACTTGGAGGGTATAAGCCTGGACACAGTGTTCTGGGAACTAATCGTGGGAAGAGGGCTGAGGTTAACAGTGTTCAGTGTATGAACCACCCTTCAGGGCCTCCTTTTCATCTCCCCCCCATCTGTGCCTGCTGTCCTCCAGCTACAGATTCCTGTTTTACTGTCTTCTGATGGGAGACTGTGAGGGGCAGCCGCCTGGATCTTCAGAACCGGGGAAGGATATGGAGGCTCAATTCCTGTGTGTCAGGTTTCAATACAATCTTTCTGTTTCGGGCCCACCTGTAACCCCACTTCCACAGTTACTTTTCTCACCAATGCCCAAGCCTTTTGGGACTTTTGAGGGTGCAAAACAAATTGTGTCATAGCCTTTTCTTTTTCTTGCTTTATGAAGGGAATTCTGTTCCCTTGGGTCTTCTTCAACTTCCAAACTTCTCTTTGATCTTGTTCCTTTTCTAATTTTCATTGTGTTTGTGTGTTTATGCCATTAAAAAGATTCCTTTCTGTCTGACCATGCTGTTCCTGGCATTTCAGGAGGGAACACAAGTAAACACTTGTATCAATTTGCCCTGGATGACTAGAAACCATTACATTTCCTAATCTCCTTTGTGCTTAGAACAGACCAAGTTGGATTTTGGCTGGTATAGAAGGGCAGATGGAGATGAGGGCTGGAGGCAGGAGCAAGGCCACCACTCCCACCAGCTCCCTGTGCACGTACACTCAACGTCAGCCATGCTGGAGCCAGGCTGTTCCTTCTTCTGGGTCTTTGCTTAGACTTCTCTCTTTGTCTGGATAATCCCTTCTCACCCCTGCCTTCCAGGTCAACACTTATCTTTCAAGACTCAGTTCAAGGCTCCCTGACTCTGTAGAAACCTGTTCTACAATAATCCTCCCAGGAGGAACCTACCTCTCCGTATGTCACCGGACATTCCCAGTGCATAATGGATGGGATTGTTCTTGTACTTCTCTTGGCTCCAGGCCAGTGATTTTTAGCCAGTGTGCTTGCCACGAGAGGATCTTAGGTATCCCATGAAAATTTTTAAAGCTCATTAATTAAATTATTTCCTGAAGAAGTTCAAAGCACAGTAAGTATATTAATTTTTTTACTCTTTTTTTTTTAATCAACATAATTTAAGTGTGCCACAGAAGTTTGGTTAACTACAGGTTCAAGTGTGCTGTGAGATAAAACAGGTTGAAAATCACTGCCTACCCCCTTTCAGGTGGAGATTATATTTTATTTGTGTTTGTACCTCCAGTGCCTGACATATAGTAGGTTCCTAATAACTTTTTGATGATCATAAACCAGTGAATCTGTAAGAAGGAGGCCTATCCCAGATAAGTTCTGGTATAATTTCTGAATTTCATATTGATAACATCATGCTTTAATACAATGTTGCAGTTCCTGGGCAAACGTGGTATTTTATTTCCTCCTCAGCTCACATTATCCTTTGAAAGTTGTGAAACTGTCTCAATTTCTGTCTCCAAACTGACCTCTTTCCAGGAAGTTAAGAAAAGAATGGCCAGAGAAGCACTCTGCTTGCTGGAAAGTTATCTCTGGCTACAGACACATACACACACACACAGTGAGAGACACACATGTCGGACTCTCCTGGAGAAGTCCTATGTTGGACAGTATATGATAATACAAATCTTGGCATCATTTTTGGAAAAGAAAATAGTGGTCATTTCTTTTATAGGGTCTCTGAATGCTGATAAATTTTACTGAGCCAATTTCATTTCTCTTTGTCATTCTGGATCTCTGAAGGTCGGTGCCACCATTGCCATCACTAGCCCAGCCTGGAAGGACGCTAGGGACATGGGTCCAGAGGATGCCTGTATACTCAGATTGCCTCTATCTATCACCAACTTCTGAATAGAGGAGGCAGAGCACGATGACCAAATAGAAGCCTCCAGTGACCATCCCTCCACACCAACACCAAATTCAACAACTATCTACACAAGCAAGCACCTCGGAAGAACCCAAACCAGAGCGTGATCAGACTACCAGGTTATCTCAAGGAGGAGGGACTGAAGAGAGCCGAGCCTATGCTGCCCTTCCCCCACTCCTCAGTAGAGAGAACGAATTCCCCAGGGAAGGACGATGTGGGACTTTGCCCTTAAAGCCAGGCCTGACCTGGTGCAGAGTTCTGCAAGTGCCCACGAGGGAACCTTTAGACCATCCCAGTCAAGGAGCCATGCTGTACCCTGAAGCCTGAGTTCAGGCTTAGCCCCATCACTTGACAAAAAGCAGCCAGAGGCCTAGATTAAATTAGCAAGGCAGTTGGGCCATAAAGGCTGCAGTCCTTGGGCAATTCCTGTAGCTGTGCTGGCTCAGAGTCAATGGACTTGGGATGCATGTCACCCAGTGGGACACCAGTGGCGGTAGTCAAGTCAGTGTCTGCGTCATCCCTCCTCCAGTTCCCAGGTAGTGTGGCTCAGGGAGAGTCTTCTTCCACTTGGGGAAAGTAAAAGAAAGAGTGCAGAGGACACTGTATTGCGTTTTGGATAGCAGTTCAGCCACCATAACACAAAGGACCAAGCAGACCTGGAGGCCCCCAAGTCCAGCCCTTAGCTCGGGGGTTGGAAGGATACTTGCTGCTGTGAGAGAAGGACTGAGCCCTGGAACTTGCTGACTATAGAGCCTTGGACTCTGAATAAGTATCAGAGGCTGCCAGGTAACAATTGCCACAGGGTGTGGGTGAGACTGGGTTGGCTTTAGGTGTGACCTGGCACTGGTGGCCCCAAGTGAGTAGCCACGTCATCACATCATCACATCATCACACTACCCTCCCCTAGCTCCACCAGCCCAGCACAGAGAGGGAACAGAAATGTTCTCTAGAACTTTCTTACATCTTACTCAAGTCCACCAAAGTCATATCACCAGGAGTCTACAAGAGTCACAGCATTTCTGGGCTTGGGGCACCCCCTGTGCTGAAGTGGCTGCAATGACCCAAGACTTAGAACACAACATCACTCAATCTCTTTGAATACCTGGAAAACCTTCTCAAGAAGGACTGGCACAAATAACCCCAGACTGAAAATATTGGAATAAATAGCTAACTCTTCAGTGCTCAGATATTGACAAATATCTATAAGCATCAAGAACACCCAGGAAAACACGACTTCACTAGATAAGATACCAGTGACCAATTCCAGAGTGATAGCAATAGATGACCTTTCAGAAAAAGAATTCAAAATATTTACCTTGAAGAAGCACAATGAATTTCAAAACAACACAGATAAGGAATGAATTCAGAGAAATTTAACAAAGAAATTGAAATAATAAAGAGAAAAATAAGGAGAAATTTTGAGGCTTAAGAATTCAATTGATAAACTGAAAAATGTATCAGAGTCTCTCACCAAGCAGAAGAAAGAATTAGTGAGCCTGAAGATAAACTTTTTGAAAATACTAATTCTTTTTTAAGAGAAAAAAGAATAAAAAAGAATGAAGCATGCCTGCAACAGCTAGAAAACACCCTCAAAAGGGAAAGTCTAAGAGATACTGGAGAGAAAGATACTGGGATAAATAATCTATTCAAGGAAATAACAGAGAACTTTTCAAACCTAGAGGAAGATGTCAACATTCAGGTGTTAGAAGGTCATAGAACACCATGCAGATTAAACCTGCTGTTTCCCAGTCTGTAAAGTTTCCACCAACAAGTCTGCTGCCAAATGTATTAAACCTTATATAGATTTATATATGGGTATATATACAGATGTATACACACACACACACACACATATATATATATATACACATATAATTTCTTTTTCTTTCTTCCCTTAGGACCTTTTCTTTATCCATGACCTTTTTGGAGTTTGATTATTAAATGCCTCAAGCCCATGTCTTCGCTATTTTTCTATACGGTATTGTAAGCCAGAGCATTCAGATAAGACATAAATAAGAGGCATCAAAATTGGGAAAAAAAGAAGTAAATTTACCCTTGTTTCCAGGTGAGATGATCTTATATAAAGAGAAACCTAAAGATCACAAAAAAATTAGAATTGATAAACAAGTTCAGTAAAGTTGCAGGATACAAAATCAATATACAAAAATCAGCCTCATTTCTGTATGCCAACAGTAAATGATATGAAAAAGAAACCAAGAAAGTAATCCTATTTATAATAGCTATGAATGAAATAAGATACCCAGGAATAAACTCAACTAAAGACATGAAAGATCTCTAGAATGAAAATGATAAATCATTGATGAAAAAAATTAAAGAGGAGACAAAAAAGTGGATGGATATTTCATATTTGTGGATTAGAAGAATCAGTACTATTAAAATGACCATGCTACCCAAAGCAATGTACACATTCAGTGCAATCCCCATCAAAATACCATGACATTCTTCACAGAAATAGAAAAAAAAATCTTAAAATTTGTATGTTATGACAAAAGATCCAGAATAGCCAAAGCCACCTTGAACAAAAGAAAAAAAAATGAGGCATCACATTACCAGACTTCACATTTTATTACAGAGCTGTGGTAACCAAAACAGTATGATGCTGGTATAGAAACAGACATACAGACCGATGGGACAGAACAGAGAATCCAGAAATAAATCCACACATCTATAGTGAACATCTTTGACAAAATTGCCAAGAACAGTGGAGAAAGGCAGCCTCATCAATAAATAGTGGTGGAAATACTAGATGCCCATATGCAGAAGAATGAAATTAGACCCTTGCCCATGTCATATAAAAATCAAATCAGAATGGAATCTAAGACCTGAAACTATGAAACTACTAATGGAAAACATTGGGGCAATGCTTCAGGATGTTCATCTGGACAAGAACTTGAGTAACACAGGCACCAAAGCTAAGTTGGATAAATGGGACTACATCAGATTAAAAACCTCTGTACAGCAAAAGAAACAATCAATAAAGTGAATAGACAACTCACAGAATGGAAGACAATATTTGCAAGCTCCTAATCTGACAAGGGATTAATAACTAGAATATACAAGGAACTCCAACAACTCAGTAGGAAAAAATCCAAACTCTGATTTAAAAATGAGCAAAGGATCTGAATAGACATTTCTCAAAAAACATACAAATGGCCAACCAGTATATGGAAAAATGTTCAACATCATTAGTCATCAGAGAAACGCAAATCAAAACTACAGTGAGGTATCATCTCACCCTGGTTAAAATGGCCTTTATCAAAAAACAGGCAATAAGGAAAGCTGGCAAGGATGTAAAGGAAGGGGAACTCTTGTACGCTGTGGGTAAGAATGTTAATCACTGCAAACACTATGAAGAACAGCATGGAGTTTCCTCAAAACAATAAAAGTAGAATTACCCTATGACCCAGCAATTCCACTGCTGAATATATACTCAAGAAGAGAAATTCAGTATATCAAAAAATACCTGTACTCCCATGTCTATTGCAACACTATTTACAATAGCCAAAATTTGGAATCAACCTAAACGCCCATCAATGGATGAATGATAAAGAAATGGCGTGCATATACACAGTGGAATATTATCTAGCCATAAAAAGAACGGAATTCTGCTATTTGCAACAACATAGATGGATCTGCAGACTGTTATGTTAAGCCAAGCACAGGAAGACAAACCTCTCATGTCCTCACTTTATATGGGAGCTAAATGCTAAAAACGATTGATCTCATGGGGACAGAGAGTAGAATGCTGGTTACCAGGGGCTGAGAAGGGTAGCAGTTGGGGGGGATAAAGTGGGGGTGGCTAATAGGTGCAAAAATATAACTAGATAGTTAGATAGAATGAAAAATATTTGATAGTACAACCAAGTGACTATAATCAAAAGTAAGTTAGGGTATACTTTAAAATAACTAAAAGAGTAGAATTGGCATGTTCCTAAGAGAAATGATAACTCCTGCGGTGGTGGACACCCCAATTGCTTTGCTTTGATTTGTACAACTATTTTACGTACCCATAATAATTGAAAACTAAAAAAAGATTACTCTCCCCCTGCCAAATCCTGTGAAAATAAGTTCCCGGGTCTCGTTCCAGCAGTTACCAGCTCATGGTGCCATTTCTGTGTGATCATTCATTCACCCAAAATGTACTAAGCCCTGGGTGTTTACTACACAAATTGTTAAACACTGAGAAGACAAAAATCACTAAATTTCCCAGGAATTAGTAAGAGTTCCCTATGTGCCAATCGCTAAATGCTGTATGTAATTATCTCATTTCTCACCCAGGGCTGAGAGGGACACCGAGAAAGGGGCTTCAAGCGGGAGGGAAGCCTGGCCTGCTGAACCAAGGAGTCTGGAGGACCCATTAGAATGTAGGTGTGGCCTGCGAGCGTGAGACCTGGGGACAGCTTTCAGCTCAGGGGACCCAGGGCTTGGCCCAGGAGGAAGCAGTGGATTCCCTCACCCCTCCGCCTACCACAACCATGCAGTCATAAATAAGCGCACGCGGGCACCTGGCTGCGCTAGAACCCAGCACCACAGGGTACAGCTGGGTCAGCAGAATTCAGCTTAATCTTCATAGGACTGGGTGTTCAGGTGCCCCTCCGCTCCCGTGGCCCCCAGCCTCTGTTTTGTTGAGTGGGTCTCGGAACACTAATCACAGTGCCCTCTAAGGAAGAGACATCCCTTAACGGTATCCTCGTTGTCAATAATTTGCAATAAAAAGGGGGGGGGAATTGCCTAAGCAGAGGAGTTGGAGGTTGCTGTGAGCTGTGATGCCACAGCACTCTACCAAGGGCAACAAAGTGAGATTCTGTCTCTCAAAAAAAAAAAAAAAAAGAAGAAGAAGAAGAAGACTGAAAAGTAAGGCATAGATTGCCCTTGATGGACCAAGGGCAACATTTGGACTTTTTTTTTTTTTTTTAGACAGTCTCAAGTTGTCGCCCTACGTAGAGTGCTGTGGCATCACAGCTCACAGCAACCTAAAACTCTTGGGCTAAAGTGATTCTCTTGCCTCAGCCTCCCCAGTAGCTGGGACTATAGGTGCCACTGAGCCACAGGCGCCTCCCAGCATCTGGACTTTTGATGGGAGGAGGCTAATACTGATTTTTTTTTTTTTTTTTTTTTTGCTACTGTCAATATTTTTTAGAAATATTTGCATGCCTGTGGCCACTTCATTCAACATACCATACTGTCTTAAACAGGGATATCTGGAGCTAACGATTAAAAAAAAAAAACTCTGAATAAAGACAAAATCTTGAAAGATTTTTAAAAAGTAGGCGTGAAGTAACCTAGGTAACCAATGACCAATAGAAAGAGACCATCAATGGCCAATAGGAAAGGGCAATACTGCCCCGAGGGGCAGAAAGGCCAATGAAAGCCTTGCGGCCAACTTCAACCCAGGTATTTACGCCCAGCGGGCCTTTGTCTCTGTCCCCTTTTCTCTCCGAGAGAGGGCCCTACTTCCAAATGTGCTCCAGACTTTCTGGTTGTTCTTCCTAAATAAAATCTCTCCCTGTCACCCTGAACTTGTGCAGGTTTCACTTTCTCTCCCACGGCCTGTGCCGCTCCAGCTTTATTCTCAGTTTCCACTCACTTTGCTTTTGGTTACCTCGGTGCCTGATTTGAACTTTCCAGCTCAGCCAGTAATGGAACCAGGTCAACTGGGTTGGGGAACAGGGAACCCCGACCCCTAACGAGGGCCAGCGAAATGGAAAAAGAAATAGAGATTTAAAGCAGTTAAGCAACTGAGCCCAAGCTACACAGACGGGGAACCGAGGGCTGCCTTTCCAGCAGGGGGATGGAGTCCTCACCCTTTTGGAAGCGCTTCCCCTGCTTTCATGAGTCACAGCTGCGCCCGGCCTTTGCCTGCCTCTCAGGAAGATTAGATTGAGATAAGAAAACGATTCTCTCAGGCCCAGAGAATTAAAAAAACAGGAGCTCAAGAGAAGCTCAGTCATTAAAGTATTAAGTTTCCCATTGATCGCAGTGCTATTCTAACAGAGCTGCAGGACTCTTGGTGACCCTGGGCCTTGACCTCGCCCTTCTCACTCTAATGCAGGCGTCCTCAAACTACGGCCCTTGGGCCACATGCGCCGGCCTAGGACATTTATCCCTCCTACCGGGTGTTTTTGCCGCAGCTGCCTGTCCTGCTTAGCAACTGACTCCTCCGGGCCCCGCAGTCCACCCTTCCAAAAGTCTGAGGGACAGTGAACTGGCCCCTGGTTTATAAAATTTGAGGACCCCTGTTCTAAGGTCTCACCATACCCAGTGGAAATGTCATGCGTTTGCCACCAGTTTCCATTTGAAAAAGAGTAAAGAGAGATTTTTAAAATATTTGACACTCAGAGATTTGTTGGCATGTTTTAACTTTCAAGGCTAGCAGCGGGGAATTCTCAAGATTATCTTGTTTTCACTGTCACAAATGGAAATGTATGCCTTGAGAATTGATTTGTCACTGTCTGGTTTTAAATTTCTGGCTGGAAAATCATGATAATCATGTCCCTTTCTTGAGTTCAGGCACGGTAGGAGGCAGTAAGCGGCAGCAGGGCCCTCTCAGAGAAGAACCACCAGGATCCAGGCGTTTATATCTGACATGTGAGGCTCAAGGAATTTGCAGAGATTGTCTTGCCTTGATGTGGTATAACTGACCCCATTGTTGCCTTTCTAAAGCCAAACCTACAGGAGTTTGGCTCTCACCATAAAGATGGTGATTTTGCATTTTAGCTTAGGGCAGGTAAGGAATAAACCGTTTTAAACAGCTTCTGGATAAAATATAATATTGGTACTTTATAAAAGGGGATTTCAGATATACTGTTATAAAATTGTGCAGGTGTGCAAAGTCTCTTCTCTTACAAAAGAAAGGACTATATTACTCCACAGTTTATCGTGCTAGTAAAAAAGAAAAAGAGAAAGAAATGGAAAATAGATGTGATATAGCACCTAAGACATTCATACAATGGCCTTTAAACTTTCGACCACTTTAACCATCGCCATAAATGCCTAACTAAACAAAATAAGAATAACAATGAAAAAATGACATTTTCTATGCAAGTGAAATGATGTCAGTATGCAAGAAACCATTTGGAACAGAAAGGTCTTCATCTTTGAAACTATAAGTGAGTCTCTAGTTGAATTTAAGTATAAGAAAGTTTAGACTGTTGCAAAATTCTCTAACCTAGATTCAGAGATTCATGAGGCCAAATGCAGAAAACATTTGCTTGTACTCATACCTACAGGGAAAATCATGGAGCCAATGTCAGGAGAGAAAATTGGGTGTTATAAGGTCTAATATCAGTATTTGTACCTGTTTTTATAAAAAGAATTTTTGAAGTATTATCTTCACTCAGAAAATGGATTTTATAATCACTTACATTTTTGTTATGCTTTATATTTTTAAATAATTAATCAATGAATAAAATATAGCTCAGAGCATTCCAGAGCTCCTACTTTGACAAATTAAACCAACTCTTTTCTTATTGCAAATATTGTTTTCTTTGGGGATTGTCTGCCATCCTTCGATTTTTTGAATATCACCACTAACCTTTTGTGGAAGTCTTAAAACTGCAGCAGGTTTAAACATTCAAACATTTTGTCATTTAACTTAAAAGAATACAGGTAAATGACCAGTTATCCTTTATGCTTTGTCCCTTGTGCAGAGAGAAGCCACTCCTTACTGATTTTCTCCAGTAGGACCTGGATGCCTGTGGGGTGCCCAGCGAGGCCAACTACTGTCTGCAAAGGCACAGACCACATTCACTGCAAGGCCCTGGCCAGCTTCTCATCTGTCTGCAATTCTTACAACAATCCCATAAATAGATAATGTTTTTAATGATCAAGGAAACTGAGGTTCAGAAGAAGATTAAGGCACCTGCTCAGCCATGTAGCTAGGAAGTGTCAGATCTTGAATTTGAACACAGGTCAACCAGTCACCTAAGTAGATGAGCTTGTACTTGACACTGCTCTCCTTTAGGGCATAGGATTGTTTGTTAAAGAGAGGCACAGATCTTTCAGGAGAGTACAGTCTAAAGGTGGTAAATGATAGCAGTAATAGAACAGTGTGTCTGTATAGATTTGCATTCTGTGTGGGAGAGACTGAGCCCAGCACAGTGTCTTCAAGGCCAGCATGTAGGAAATCTCAGTAAACCTTCAGCAATGACAAAGAGGAAGGAAGAAAAGCAATATTCAGGTGAACAGGACAGTGTTCATACCCCAGCACGTCTGAAGGTCTTTCCAGGGAGACCAATGTGCCCCTGATTAACTCTGTTTAAATTAGAGCAACGGTTCTCACTTCACAGTCTTCACTGCATATTAGACCCACCGAGGTCAGAGGTAGGGCTGGGCAGTGAGTAAAGCTGTAAACAAATCCCCATGCCCAGTGCTCATCTCGACCACTGAAACTACAATCTCTGGATGGGACCAGGTGGGTATATTCAAAACTCTCCCAGGTGGTACTAATATTCAGCCAGCCTGGGGACCACCCACATGTACACTGATGCGTCTGTTAGCAGGGACAAAGAATGGAGGTTTCAGTGCAGCTGTGAGCACGGTGGGTCTTCCTGAAGGAATGTCATGCTGAGCAGGGCCTGTAAAGATGAGCCCAGCTCAGCATGGCCACCAAGCCAATTGACAGGCTTTGACCAGGAAACCACATGGGAGCTGAGAGGCACCTAGAGTCACAGGTGGGATGCAGTGCCTGAGGCCCACAGTCCTCCAGAAGGCCACCAGGGACCCCTGAATGCAGGAATGGAAGGTGGATTCAGTTTGACTCTGCACTTGGAAATGCCCGTGGCAGCTCCCTGCAGGTCAGGAAGGTCTGGCTCCATCTCTCTGGCACCCAAGGGTCTCCTCTGTGAAATAAAGGGAAAGTCACAGAGGACCAGCTTTTACTATGCTCTTGGAGTAAGAAGCAGTGGATTTCAAAGTTTACAAATATAAGACTCACAGAGGAGCTTAGTAAAATGAAGATTCCCAGCCTCCAGGTAAGAATCCAATTTGGTGGGTTGCAGGCAGGGGTGTGGAACACGGAAGCTTGCAGCCCCTAACAAGCTCGTGGGGAGTCCGACACTGTCCTACTTGACAAACACTGCTTAGGATGTCACTGGAGGCCTTGGGGAGGCTGCAGGGTGGGGGAAGAGGCAGCAGGCAGGGTGTGGTCCCCTGGCCTCCCTGTCAAACAGAAGCTCTGCCTGTGGTTCTCATTTTGGACTCTCTGTGAGACTTCTTTAAAGAAAGGGTCTTGTGGAGAACAGCAAAAGGAAGTGGATGGTCTAAAGATCCCTTCCAATTCCAATATTCCATGAGCCCTGTGGAAGAGATTACCAGGAACAGAGGGAAAGGGCAGAGAAGCAAAGCCTAAATTGGGGATAAGGAGTGGGCAGAGGAGATTACTATCAAGGGAAAGTACTTTAGAACTTTAGGACTAAAACTTTAGTTTTCAAATGCTTTTGGAACTCAATGTTATACAGATAAACCAGAGAGACTGTAAACATTTGGCAAGGTAGCACTTTGCCTTATATAAAGGAACCACAGCTAAAGGATCTGAGTGGGTAGTGGGTAGTGGGAAATGAGAAATTGTCAATCAGGATGGGAGAATAGCTTCAGGGCAGTGAGAAATGGAGAAGTTCTCTAGAAGGGGATACCCCAGAGTATATTTTGAAGGAGGCATTTGTGGAAAATATCCATACAATATTTACACTGGGACAGAATCACATTGCAATTTCAGTGGCATACATTTGGGAATGGCAAATATGGAAAGAAATTGATAGAGTGATAGAAATAGTATCGAAATATGGACTTTGAATAATTTCAGAAAAGTCAACTGATGGCTCTCTCAATAATGTATTACTATGCTACTGAGAAGTGTGACTGGAACTCACATGGCTCATGTGCTCTCATGGTTCTGTAATGTAAGGGCTTATCTCCCTTCCTACACTGGGAGGCCCCTTCTGGAAAACTGGGTTGCATCCACTGTTTTACCCCAGTACATAGCCCAGTGCCTGTGGATTATGGGCATATAATAAATACTGCTTGGCTTTAGTTGGTGTGGGTCTGAGTGGAATGCAAAAAAGAACTCATTAAATATAACTTAATGGGAAAAGGATTTGAATGGAACCAGCACTGAGATACTCCCTGATCACCTATGGCTAAGGCTGCTCATACCAGAGCCATGCTGATACTTCAAACACTATGTTTGCATGTTATTACTATCTTTATTTACATTTCTGCTCAAGAAATGAGTGATTTAGTAAGATCCATTTTGTTCACTCTGCCCTGGGAATTCAAGTCATTTTAACCCAGTTCTTCACTAACTGTTCGAAGTACCAAGTTCAGGGATCACTTCAGGTCTTGTATGTAAGAATCCTTGAACCAGGCTGACTCAGTCAAAATGTGGGTTTCTCTGCTGGTGCCTGGTCAGATTGGAGGAAGAGGCTAACCACACCTGCTGCAGCTCCTGGAGAACAGCTGCAGTCACCACTATGGATGACACTCCCGGGACACAATACCACACCTGATGGGGACAGGCCTGCCTGGAGACCCGAGGCCCCACCACCCAGACCTGCTGAGTACCTGAAGGTAAGCCCTGATTTGGTGGGTTGCAGGCAGTGGTGTGAAACATGGAAGCTTGCAGCCCCTAACAAGTTCATGTAATAACCTCTCCACCTCCGGGGACAGAGGGAGACATCCTCCAGAAATCACAGAGCAGTATTGGGATGATGGAATAGGGAGGACACAGAGGTCAAGGTCAGGAACGGTTAGCACGTCCTGTCTTCCAAATCATTTCTCTCACATCCTCCCTCCTTTAAGATGCTGTCAGTCTGTCAATGGCACAGTGTCAGTCAAGATCTCCCTGGGTGTCAGCAACAGAAACTGGCTGGTTGCTATGGGCTAAAAAATGAATGTGTTCAAAGAATCACATGGTAGGGGGGTAGTATAATGAGAGGGAATTAAGGTCCTGGCTTAAGAACCAGGTTGTCAGGCTATGAGACTGGGGACAATGACCAAGATCATCCTGCAGAACTTGTCTGTTGAAAAATCACTGCCTGCTCAGCACCAGCACCCCTGGAGGTGCTGCATCCACAGCAATGCCTCTGCAGCTGAAAACTGAGCATGTAGATTTGGTGGCACCCCCGCCAGAGCAGCCCCTGCATTTTGCATAGGAGGCTGAGCTTTCTGCTGGGAGTTGGGACAGGCGTGTCTGATTGGCAGAGCCTGGCCACATGCCCATGCACCATCTGCAAGGGAGCTTGAGAAAGCGATCTCCCACTTCCATAAGGAGAGGAAGCCTCCACCTCCTAAGGTAGGGGATTCCCCAGACAGACTCCAGCCTGCCAACATCAGCTGACAGTCGCCACTCTCTACCTCTCCTTGTTCCTTCTGTCTGCCAGACTCTAAGTCACTCACTCTCTTTTGGGAACCCAAACACAGACTTATCTTGTACCATCAGCAAGAACTTGAGGTTTTGTGTACATGGTCCATCAGACGGCCTAACCTCAGAGTTCCTTGACAGTCTCAAATCTGGAAATTCCACCTCCACACTGTTCTTGTCACATACACCCAAGTTACACCAGGGAATCTGCCACTGCTGAGAGCTGCTCTGCTTTAGAGTCTTTGCCTGGTATTTTCACTCTCATGGCCTCATCACCACAACACCTGCTCCCCCAGCAAGGAGGTCTCCCCAAGGCCTCCCTGTCCTTCCAACCCTACCTGGAGCTAAGCATGGTTCATGAGCAACTTAACCCCTTGGTACCCATCTTCTCTTGCATCTGCCCATAATGCATCCATTCCATAAATCATCTACTCCCAGGCTGCTAACCCACTGGAGAAGGTTCCTCAACATGTTGGTTGGTGTCACTCCAGGTTCTTGATATTCTGCTTCGGCTGGACTTTGAGTGTGAAGAAACAATGTCCTTCTGTTTTGTCAACTACCACTTTAACCTTTTTGTATTTCTCCCAAGTTCTCTCACCACTCCTCCCCTCTTCAATGTACCCACCCTTAGAAAACTGTGTGTCTCCTACTTTATCAGGAAAATAAAGGCAGCAGAGCACGAAGACTCTCACTACACACTTATTTATATGGGAACCCATACTTCATTCCCTCCTTGCATTTTCAGACAGAGGGATACTCCCTTTTCAATTCAAGGTCAGCCTCTCTTCCCAAATTCTGTTCTCCATTGCCTTCTCCAAAAGTTTCTTTCATCTACCTTGTACTTTTGACTGTTCTTTTCTTTTTTCCTATTAGCTTATGATTCACAAATAATTCCAAGTTACCTTGGACAGTATCACAAGAGCATCTTTCTCTCCCTTGGGTAATACATATTGGTTGGATTGGATCCTTTACATTTCCACATATATTATCAACACACCTAAAATTTATATTCCAAAACTGAAATCTTAGTTTATATGCTAAAAACATAAATCTTAAAACTCATCTCTTGTTAAAGACCCATTAACAGGGGAAAGGCTTTTGACAAATTTATTGATTAGAGGCATTTTATTGTCGATTTTAATTATTTGTTTACCTTTGTTACCTTAGTTAATACTGTCATAACTACCTGTCAGTGGAGGATAATAAGCTTCAATTTTATAGGTGTTTATATATTGTATATTAAATAATGCTATGATTAATAATTCCCACATCTTTTATTTCTAGAACAGTCCTATGATAACTAAACATTTTTTCATAAACCCGGTTGTCATGGAGCAAAAACTTCTCAGAGTAGGAATCCTTTCCACTGGCATCATCCTTATGCATTTGGTGGTGGTCTTACTAAGGAGGAGAGCAGAAGGCCAGATCTCTGAGTTCCATCTGGACACTATAAAAGTTTGGCAGGAATTTTTTTTTTAGGTTACTTCAAAGAGGCGAGTTTTGAAATGCAATTTAATATAGGGGTGGTGTGGTGAAAGCTATGTTGTTTAATAGGATGTAAGCATTCCAATTTGTACAGATAATCATCACATTGAATCCTATAATGGCATAAATGTATTTATGATCTATGTACAAAAGACTTAATAAAAAAAAAAAGGATAGACTTTAGGAGGACAAAAGAAGACTCAAGGAACCAGTTAGCAGGGACACCAGTGAGAGATGACAAGGTCCAGGACAAATGCAGCAAAGTTAAAGTGACACATGGTCATAGTCAATGTATATTTTGAGAATACAGATGTGTGGTTGACAGACTGGGGATGGAGGGGATAGATAGCTCAAGGATGTCTTAAGTACTGGCCTTAGCAGTAAGGTGAGAGGAGTACCATGGACTGTAATGGGGGAGACTGGGGTAAGAGCAAGGTCAGGGGCAGAGTGCCTTCATCTTTGGGTTCAATGATTGACTCATTTGGCCAATGGTACCAAGCCTGGCTTCTGCAGCTCCACTTGCACCTTCATGCTTTTGTTTAGGACACAAAGTATGAGATGCCCACTAGCCATCCAGACAGAGATGTCACTGACGGGTAGACATACAAATCTGGGATTCATAGTAGAACCCAAAACTGACTGGAAATGTAAATTTCAAGGTCATCAACCTTCAAATGTAATCTAAGATATCACACGTTAGAATAAAATTTTCTCCCCTGCTTAAAAAAATAAAATAAAATAGGGTGGCTTCAGAGCCATGAGCCCGGTACTCAGGGAGTAGACCACAGGAAGGAGGTCTGAGCCCCTCCTAGGGAGTCACACTACTACCCACAGTGGTCACCACCCTCATTTATGTGAGTCCCATGCGTGTATTCTTTTACTCTTTTACAAACCTCTGATTGTTGAGTTGCATTCAAAATGACTGATTTCACCCTTGTTAAATACCTCTTTGACCAGCCCAGTCCTATATCTTAATGAAAGAAGCAGCTGCTATTTCTCCTCCAAGCCCTACAGGTTCTGTCTAATGTAACAGTGACATAGTGCAGTGACCAGGCTGTGCCCTGCCCACCAGGAGGCCTGTCTATAGGCCAGGTCACTTCTCTGCCTCCACGTGTGATTTATACCTCGGGCCACAGGGGTGCTCAGGAGCCCAGCACAGGGAGTTTATCCCCCTGCTCCTCTGGGCCTGGGTCTGCCAGCTGGCTGTCCTTATTTCTGATGACAGCACCTTGGCTCCAGCCCTGTTCATGTCATTGGGTCCTTACTTATTTTCCTCTGCATTCTGATTATAATCCAAATTTTTCTGGCATAGGAGCCCTGCCTTGTTTTGATCGCCCCTCTGGGGGCTTCGGTATCTGCTGGTGTTACCCTCTGGCATCGCCAGCCCATTTGCTGCAGCCCCCAAAGAGGCTGCCCCCCAAGGGTGCCGTCAAATGCCATCACAACTGCACAGATGCCACCTGGGGCCCTGCTCAGCCTTCCTCTGCTCTGCTGGCCCTTCTCACCTGGAATGGGAACCCTTCACAGGGATCCTCTAATTTGGGATGCTGGTGGCTCTGTATGTGCTGTGCTGTTTCCACCTATGTCTCTCCCTTAGGGAGTCTGAGAAGAGACCCAGGCATAAGAGTATACAGAACTTAGTACGTGCCACACTTTCTAGGAAGGCTCCAGGTCCGCCTAACAAGATGTATCCGGGATAAGGAGAAATGAAGTCACAATAATCTATCTGCTCTGAGGTCCCTTCTCACAGGCCTATGCCTATGGCCTTTCAGAAAAAGAAAACCTGCCTTCCGTGCTGCAGAGATTGTGCTGTGAAGACTCCAGGGTTATGGCTGCTGTTATTTCTTGCTTTATTCTCTGGGTAGCCATTTCTTCTCCAGCTTTTAGGTCAAAGTGCTATGCTTCCAAGAAGAAAAGCTACTTGCAAGCAAAAAATCAGGGAGAGTGTTTTTTTAAACCCAAAGCCTTTTGTCTTCTGGCCTGAGTGTGGAGAAGCCTATTTGTTTATCTGTGTGATGTCAGGAGCAGGTCATCACTCGGATGATGCTGGAAGAGAAAGGAAGCCAGAGTTTGGGTAAGATATAAAGACAGATCATCTCTCATCAGGACCTAATAGTTGATCATTTTTGTGGAGGTAATAAACAGACTTTTTGACTAAGGATGTGCCCATGGCAAAAAGTGTTTCTTGAAGTCACAAAGGCATTGCCTGGGGCCTTGGGTGCAATGTGAGTCTGCAGGTCTTTGACAGGTTTCTGAAATCTCATATCTGTATTTTTGGGATCCTCTCCCATCTCTCCAAATCCTAACACATATGCAGGAAATGCAGATTTGTAATGATGGATGTAAATGTGAGGGGCTTTTCTTGTACTCTTGAAGTTTCTGCTCATGTGTTTTTATACCTTCGTTTGGTCCCCCACACCTATGCTCCCTACTTGGGAAGGTGAATGTCTGTTCCTGGTCTCTCGGTTGGTTCTTCTCAATCCACAATTTCAGAGTTAATCTCAAGAGGTTCATTTATACCAAAGATCTGCTTCATGCTGTGATGCCCATAGGCAGACTCAATTTTTCTTTTTGCCTTTTAATAAAATCATCAGCAAAAACAAGTGGGCCTCAAAGGAGAATGCAGAGAGATATTTACCCTCAGTGGAACAAGTGTTCTCTTCTTCATAATTGACAGTAAATAAAACTAATGTTTAATTAAGAGGTTGATTTGGTTTAAAATATACCTCCTTGCTTGGAAGTCGAATTCACCAAATTCTAGCTTAGCAGGGCTCTGATTGAACACATTTCCACATCTTGGCCCAACCTATGACAGGATGTACTTCACCTGTTAGGGTTGAGACCTTGAAGTTTAGGGTGAAAAGAAGTTGAGATGGGCAAGAAAAGATCGAGAGAGTCTGGAGACAAGTTACAGTTACAGCAGCCAGTGGTAAGGGGCTGGGGACACAAGTTCCCAGGTGGACACAGAAGAACAAAACTTAGAGAAAAATCCTCCACATGTTTCAGAGACTATGATAACGACCAATACTGGATAGGCAAGCACCTCGTCGCAAAGAGTAAAAGGGAAAAAACAAAATAAAACTTGGTTTCAGGAACTATGGAACAAGGTCCAGGGTACAATGGACAGCACATCCTGATCACCCCCTGTCAGCACCACCACGCTCAGCCCACCAGACACTCGCCTGTCTGGTCAGCAAGCTGAGTGGACCTTGCCTGTCAGCTATCTTTCACCTGCCCGATTCTCTCCAGCCCTGTGGCCACAGCCCCAGTTCAGCCCACCTACACTCCCTCCTCTTTTACAGATCTTCCCAACTTTCCCTCCAACTCTGGACAGCCTGCCTCCCCACTCCTCTCTGCGGCAGCCTGGGTGAACTTCAACAGACGTAGGCCTTATCAGTCACTGCCCTGCTTCTAGCCCTTCCACAGGTCCACATCGCCCTGACCTACAAACGGGACATCTTTATCAAGCCTCCCCCTCTCCTTGGGTGTCTCTTTGAGTCAGAGTAAACTCTTGCACACTTGAAGCTTTATGCCTTCATTCTTGCTTATAGGTCTTTGCACACCAGATCCTGAAACCTAACCTGGACCGTCTTTCCACTTTTATGCCTCATTTCCACTCCAGCTTTGGATAGAGCCTTTCTTTCTCCCAGGAAGCCTTCTTTGGCCTTCCAACTCTATCCTGTGCCTTTAGACCAGTGGTTCTCAACCTTCCAAATGCCACGGCCCTTTAATAGAGTTCCTGTGGGTTGTGACCCACAGGTTGAGAACTGCTGCTTTAGACCATCCTATCAACCCCCAGCCTAAGGCCCAACCTACATCCTATTGTTTGTCCCCCCCAGTCCTAGGGCCTTGCTACCCAAACTATGGTCCAGGGACCTCCCCTGGAGAAATACAGCATCTCAGGGCCTTGCTCAGCCTGCTGGATCAGCTCTGCCTTTCCCAGGGTCCCTGGGTGATTCACAGCCATGTTAAAGTCTGAGGCACGCAGCCCTGACCAGGAACTCCATCAAGGCAGGGACTTTTCTCTATTGCTGACCGTGGCCTTCTCAGGGTCTACATCATGGCCACATAGTACATCTTTCTTGAAGGGACCAGTTAATTAATTAAGAAGAGGGACTTAGTTCCAAAATTACCCTGAGACTCTTACCTCACCTGAGGCTGGGAGTGAGACCATCCCCAAACATATATGCAAAGGAGTCCGATCAGGATGGGAGCCCACATGGGACCTGGGGTGGAGGGGGCAGAGCCAGGCATGGGGTGGATCCCCTGGCACTACAGCCCAGAAGGGGGGGCGTGTCCTGGGTTCTGTCTGTCTGTGAGCTGAGCAACACTGGACAGACACCTGTACCTCTCTGGGCCTCATATATTGATCTGTAAATTGGGAGATAAAAATATCTGTCTTTCCTTTCTCCCTGGAGTCTTAGGGATTAACAGAAACAATGCATGGACGACGCTGTGTAAAAAGGAATCAGTTACAGAGGAGAGAGGAATCCTTATTTGATCCCGTCTTTTGATCTACTCAGCGCCTTGCACCAGCCATGCCCTGGGTGGGGCCAGTCTTAGGATGGAGGCAGGCACTGACCATGCATGAGATGACAGCCTTGCAGGTCACTGCCAAGGCCCAGGGCTCCCTCAGAGCGCAGCACCAGGTGCAAGGGCGCTGACAGCCCCGCCCTGACCTGGCCTCTCTCGGTGTTGAATTTATTCCAACCATTCAATAGGGATAATGAGCAGGGAGAAATCCATCAGTCCCCTATCAGCCCTGTAATCCTGGCCCCATTTAACAAATCTGATGATACTTAGCATATCAGCATGTTTGCTTTCTTTCCAGCAAACAGTCAAACATGATTAAATTCCTTCCTCATTTCCATATTAATAGCCCACCCATATGAAGAATTTACAGAAGCACATTTCTGGAAATTTCATTTTTGATTTAAAAATTTTCAGGGTTGCAGCAAACAGACACATTGACACTCCAGAAACATTCCCTCCTGCCAGGGAGCTCAGATGAAACATTGCTCCCTTTCTAGCAGCTTCCAGGGGTCAGCAGCTCCTCAGGAAATGCCCTTTCCCCATCAGTTTCTGGAGGCTGCACCAGGAAGGTGCATCTCACTGTTCTCTCTTCACTGGGAACAGAGGAGAGGGCTCCTAGTGACTGGGTAAGGTCCATTCTCATACCCGAGGGTGACAATGACATTATTCCAACCCCTTACACGGATCTCAGACCCTCCCTCTTCTCATTGGATGGTTTCATTTCTTCTCACTTTTCTTCAGCTGAGGAAGTTAAGGCTTCCTCAGCCTTCACTGAGGCTGAGACCAGCGTGCAGCTAAAGAATGGAAGGAAATGTGGGCACAACGGAGTCTCAGCCTGCACCCCTCTTGAGGTCCTTGAGGCTATAAGCTCCAGCTCTGGAGGCAGGAGGAGGTGGTAATGTGTTCTGGCTTCTTCCTGGACACACTGTGTCATTTGGAGTCAGTAGCTCCTCTGGTGCTGTTTCCTCACTTGTAAAAATAGGAATAATAATGGCACCCCCCCATAAGGTTGTTATTAGACGTCAGAATAAATGATACATACAGAGCACTTAGCTCACTGCCTAGAATCTAGTAAGTGCCCAGGAGAAGTTGGCTATTGTTATTTTGTTTTTGTTACTCTAAATAATGTATCACTATTCACTGCTCCTCCCAGCATCCTTTCAATAGCCCTAGGGAGAGAACTGCTGGTGGCTGTGACCCACCCTCTGGGCCCCTTCAGCAAGGCAGTGGCAAGAAAGAGGGAAATCGATAGGAAAGGGAGATGGGTTCCTGCTCTAACACTTCTGCCCTCCCACTGTGCTCCCATTCATGGTGGCTCTAGAAAGAGCCCTGTCCCAGGGCGGAGAGTTCTACAGTTCAGCCCCAGCTCTGCCTCACTCAGGTGAGCAACAGTTTCCTGAAGTCCTAAAACTCAGAGATGGAGAGGAGAGACCGCCAAGACGGTGTTCTGGAGACATCTCCTGACCAGCCACACTCGGGGAGCTGGGGAGACGGAACTCCAGCCACCTCTTACTGGATTGTCCAGCCTAGAAACATCGCTGCAGGGCCCAGTGAGACATGGAGGGACTCCAGGAGCCAAGGAGGACACTCCAACAGCCAGGGACAGAGACAAGGAAAATAAATTAAGGAGAAGCAGGAAGAGAGAGGAGAAAGAAGGGGAAGGAGGTGAACAAGAAGAAAACACACATGAGAAGGAACCAACACAGAGATTCTGACCCCATGAGAAACAGATCGACACCCTGGCAAGGGGTTAGAGGCAGCTGCCACAGGGGATCCTCCTATAAACAAAGTGTGGAAACGACAGAAAGGGAATTTAGAGTGTGGATGGCCTGCAACGCAGAGATTTCTCTGCACTTGCTTCAACTGCCTTGTATTCCCAAATTGGGTGCAGTGAGGATGAGTTAGGAGTAAAGGGCTCACAGGGCCCCGCGGGCACATTTTACAGGGGAGGAAAATGAGGTCCAAACTGAGGTTTGCACGTAGGACTAGAACACAGGTCTTTATATCTTTATTTGGTGCTGAAAAGTTGTTTTTCCTCATGGCGCCACTGTCTGTCAGAGGACCCAGGAAGCCAGGAGAAGCCATGCACCCGGTCCTGCTTGGCTTCTGTCCAGCCAGGCACTCACTTCTCTCTGGACACTTCTGCCCAGGTGACAGAGTTCCATCCCATGTGGCTTTTTTCACTATTGTGTTCCTGTTTCCAGGTGTCTGACCTGTGCTTAGAGTTCCTGAGCTTCATTCTGTTTCTAAATTCTGCCACCTGCCACCACCCAAACACTGGAGTTCTGTATGCCCCAGGTGGTAGGTGGCTCCTGCCCTGTGACTCATTCGAAATAATCAGAGATTTTGCTCACAAAACCCAAAGCAATGAAGTGACTCTTTTTGTTTGGGGGCTGGGGATAAAGAGAATAAAGGGAGAGAAGGAGAGGAGTGGACCCCCTTCCTCTCCTCCTTTCCCTTTTGGGCTGATTCTGTCCTCTTGGATTTCAGGATCAGTGTCCCCCACACATCTGCCTGCCCGCACCCATCCTGGTGAAGCCGCGCAGGACCTCACTTCCCAGAAGGAACCGGAGAGCTGGTCTGCTTTGACTTCCCAGTTTTGTTCCTGCCATGGGCTTACAGATCCCCGTGTCTTTGAATGTTTGCCTAGGAAACACCATATGTGTGAACTAAGTTTATTAAGCAGCATGTTTAAGAATAAATTTCAAGACACTATTTTTCAGCAGCCTATGAGTCACTTAAATCCATTTGTAAAATAAACTGTTTGCCAGGAGAAATTCATTTCTGATGGCCCTAGAGGGAATGAAAGTTGTAATACATGGGGCTTTTCCCTGCTGGCAGTCTCCAACTACCCTCCAGGTAGGATCCCCATGGCCTGCCACATAACTTTCAAATGCAAGCTCCTGAGTAATAAAAATACACACATCCCAGGCCACACTGCAGACTCAGACTATAGTTTTCAGAGTTCCATGGCATTTTGTCAAACAACTTGAACTTTATTTTAGTCTTTCACCAGGGGTAGGAAGATGAATATTAAGAGATTTTATAGAGTAGCTGTATGCTTTAATTTACCAAAGAGCCATTTATTTCACCACCTGGTAATACAAAACATGTCTGAAAGATATTTCCCCAGAAGGAATGTTAAGCAAGAGGTTGGATGCTGAAATGAAATGTCTCTGATGGGCGGAGGGGACACACATGCAATGGTGATCAAGCTTTGCAATCATGGTGCTGGGTCTCAGACATTATTTTATCTTATTGCACTGAGCTGCCCTTTTGCATCTGTGATTGTCAGGTAAATTACGCCTCTTCAGCTCTCTCTGCTCAAAGTGTTTGTTTTTTATATCCTTATCTTTGGAAGGGAAGCTGGGCCCTGCTAATGATGATGAAAGATACGTGTAAAAGCAATCAGCACCACTTCATCAGGAGCAAAGCCAGTATGTGGGTCATTTCCGTGGATCAGAGTGCTCACATTGATCTCATTTTCTTCAGGGAGCGTCCTCGGGCTATGCCAGGGAATTGTCTAGTGAGAGATGGCACGGCACAGAACTGTGTGCCGGGAACTGCTGACGCCTCCAGATGGATTGCAGTAAGATCAAGGAACTGCGGGAAAGCTCTTGTTTACTTGCTGCAATAATTGTACAAATTCTCCCGGCTTCCTTTTCTAGCATGTTTTCTTTTCACAATTCCAGACAGGGCTGCATTTCTAAAATGCATCCTGATTGGGTCTCTGGGGATCAAACCAATCAAACCAACCTTTCAGAGTGATCAGTATGTCACCCCCATGTGGTTCCTGATTATTGAGAGTGCTCTGAAATGGAGTTTCTATGCAGGCACGGAGGGAAGTGAGGTATCAAGTATCAGCTGAAAAGCAAGTCTCAGGTCTGTGCTGAATAGAACTCAGTTGCTTGTGGCTTTCCACTGACCCTGGGGTAATCTGGTTCTATACAGCCCAGAGAGCTGAAAGCAACTGGGGTTTCAGTTGGATTTAATAACAGCATACATGCCTGTTTGGCCTGTAGTGGGAATCATTTTTTTTTTAATATAAACATCAGGACAGCAAAAGCCAAATCCTATGTCTGGAACTAAAGTAACAGCCACACATACTTTAATTGCTTTTTTATATTCATTTACTTTCTGGGCCCTTAGCCTTTCTGCATGGCAGGGCCTGGGAACAGTGCAGCTGGTGGGCAGGGATAGGCATGGGGAGTTTCCCAGGCCACAGTTCCCTGTGAGTTCAGAGCTGGGAAGTTGAAGGTCTAATTGTTGAGGACATTGTCCTTGTCCACACGATGGTGTTTTGGGACACTGCAAGTGTGTACATGTATGTACTGACCTATCCCTAGGGTGTGCGCTGTCCTTCATTCACTATTCCCATCCCAAATGTTAATACATCACTTATCTTCAATGAGTCAAGGAGATAATATCATCTTATAAGAAAGAAGCCCAAAGTTATAGCCCTGAATTAACTTTATACCAAAATACATTTCCTTGCATGCACAGACACACACAGCTGGTTAACAATTAAAGGGGTGCTATAAAAAGGCAGCTTCAGGGGCTGAATGAAACATGAGTCCTAATACATGAGGTGCCTCTGATACGTTGTCACATGAAGTACATAACATCTCAATGAAGGATTCTTTCTAAAAAACTTGAATTTAGTTAACCTTTACATCTAATTTCTGCTTCACAGGGAGTTCAGAGAATAGAGGAACAAGTTAGTAACACCAGAAGGAAACAGTCATACAAATCCAGACTGTGGGATATTCTTAGAACCATCACCCCATCTTTCAAATAAGACAATATCAGAGACTTGATGGGGGGGGGGAAATGTTCTAAATTTTTTAAAAGACTCATGCTGTAGGAAGGCTTAAGAGACACAACAATCAAATTTACATGGATGGAGCTGGAAAATATTCTTCTTAGTAAAGTATCTCAGGAATGGAAAAAAAAATCCAATGTACTCAGTACTACTGTGAAACCAATTTCTAATCACTCACACTTGCATATGAAAAATGAAAGACAACTATAGCCTAGGATGAAGGAAGGGAGGGGAGGGAAAGAGGAAGGGTTGGTGGGGGACCACACCTATGGAGCATATTGCAAGTACAAGTTGGATCTATCAGGTGTAGAACACGAATGTCTTAATGCTATAATTGGGTAAATGAGGTGAACACTATGTTAATTAATAGGATGTAAGCACTCCAATTTGTACAAATAATCAACACATTGAGTCCCTTAATGGCATAAATGTATTCATGATCTATGTACAAATGACTTAATAAAAAAATTATAATATTTGACATGTACCAATAAAGTTTTTTATCTTGTTAAAAAAAAAAAGAGAGAGAGAGAGAGAGACACAATAATCAAATGTAATGTGTGTTTCTTCCATGTGGGAGCCTGGTCTGAAAAAAAAGAAAAAAAGTAAAGCCATGCAAGACTCTTGGGCTGATCGTCAGAGTGAAGTCTGTATTAGATGATCCTGGAGAATCACACGTGAAAAATGAATTATTGGACGTGGTAGGTATTCATTGGGCAGTCTTTCTGCATGCTCAAAAAGAATTCTATCATAAAATGTTTTTTTAAAGAAAGTAAAATAGGGCTTGGCACCCACAGCTCAATAGTTAGGGTGCTAGCCTCATGTACTGGGGTTGGAGGGTTCAAACCCAGCCTGTGCCTGCTAAACAACAATGACAACTGCAACAACAATAACAAAATAGTTGGGCATTGTGACAGGTGCCTATAATCCCAGCTACTCAGCAGGCTGAGGCAAGAGAATCGCTTAAGCCCAAGAGCCCAAGAGTTTGAGGTTGCTGTGAGATGTGACACCATGGCACTCTACCCAGGGTGACATAATGATATTATGTCTAAAAAAAAAAAAAGTAAAATAGCCATTTGATGAGCTCTAGGACACAGAGGTAAGGATCAGCATGGTGGGGTCTGGAATCTGGACCATAAATTCCAAGTGGGTATGTCAGACAATGGGGGTGGTAAGGGGGACAGGACCAACTGTGCAGCTATAAGCCTGGACTCTGTGCTGGAGGCAAGGGAGCCATGGAGCCTTTTAGTTTTAGATAACAGCTTTTCTGAGATACAATTGATATACCATAAAGTTCACGCTTTTAAAGAATACAGTTCAGCAGTTTGGAGTATAAAGATGTGTGCACCCATCACCACTATCTATTTCTAGAACACTTGTATCAAGATACTTCAAAACCCTGTGCCCATCAGCAGTCACTCCCCACTCCCCTACCTGTTCTGCACATTTCATGTAAACAGACTCCTAGGACATAGGAGTGTCCAACATTTCGTGTCTGGATTTGTTCACTCAGCATGTTCTCAATGCTTATTCATGTTGTAACATATATTAGAACTTCATTCTTTTATAGCTGAATAATACCTTGTATGGATATACCACATTCCATTGATCCATTAATCATTTGATGGAAATATGGATTATTTCCATTTTTGGCTGTTATAAATAATGCTGCTATGAAAATTCATGTGCAACTTTTCATGTGGACATTTGATTTGAATTCTCCTGGTGATAGACCTGGTAGTTTAACATTTCAAGAATTGCCTAAGCTCTGTTTCAAGGCAGCAGAACCAGCCACATTCCCATCAGCAGTGTCTGAGGATTCATATCTCTCTAATCCTCACCAACACTTGTAGTTCTCTAGAAGGGGAATTGGTATCCCCTTCTGGCCTTGATTTGCATTTTTTAAATGACTAAGGAGGTAGAGCATATTTTCATGTGCTTAGTGGCTATTTATGTTTCTTCTTGGGAGAAATATTATTTAAGACACTTTGCCCATTTATGTAAATTGGTTTACTTGTCATTTTATTGTTGAATTATAAGAGTTTTTAAAATATATTCTACATACAAATCCCTTATTAGATTTATGATTTGCAAGCATTATTGCCTCCCATTTTGTAAATGTGTTGTCCTTTGAAGTACAAAACATTTAAATTTTAATAAAATTAATCTGTTTTTTCTTTTGTCACTCACACTTTGGGTGTCATATCTAAGAACTCATCTTCTAATCCAAGGTCACAGTTACTTACTCTTCTGGGTTTTTTCCCCTTCAAGAGTTTTATTCTTTTAGCACTGACATGTAGGACTCTTAGTATTTTGAATTAATTTTTATATTTGGTATAATGTAGGGACTCAACTTTATTCTTTAACATGTGGATACATTGTTGTCTCAGTATCATGTGTTGAGTAGACTATTCTTTCCTCATTGAGTGGCCTTAGTACTCTTATTGAAAATCAATGGACCATAAATGTACAAGTTTGTTTCCAGACTCTCAATTCTATTCTATTGATCATCTATCTAACCCAGTACCACACAGCTCATTGTAGCTTTGTGGTGAATTTTGAAACTGGGAAATGTGAATCCTCTAACTTCTTTCATTCTTTTCAAGACTATTTTGGTTGTTCTGTGCCTCTATTATTTCCAAACTAAAGATTTTAAGAGAGAGAGAAAGAGAGAAGGGAAGAGAAGGGAAAGGAAGAGAAACAAAAAGAAAAAAAGAAAAGAAGAGAAAAAAGAAGGCAGTATTTATCTGTAGATCAATTTGGAGAGTATTACTACTTAACAATATTAATATTATTGGACCTTATCCATCATAATGATTTTCCTGTTCTGCTCTGATGTTGGAAGTTGTTTGAATTTTTTTTTTATGGTTGCATTTTTGCCTGTGTGATTCAGAAAATGGTTATGAGTTTTCTCACATTCCTTACTATGGCAAACAACGATGGAATCTTATTTGTCCTGATTTGCAATTTATGTCTTAAATAGTGATTCATTTGGCACAAGTACTGCAAACACTTGTGATTCAGGCTATCGCATCTACACTGACAGGCACTACACAAGCCCTCAACTTGCTTGGGAATTGCATAAGATGAAAATACACATACCAGGAACAGTTGTGGCTTCTAGGACGGATTTCCCAAGTGATCTGAAAGGAAGGAACTTTAGGAAGAGGAATTCTGTGCCTGTCAATGAGATAAATATGACGTGCCTCTCTCTCCCTGACAAGAAGTAGTGGCAATGCTGAATACATTCCTTAGCACTCACATACAATTAATCACTGGTGATAGGAAGAAACAGCTTGTTCAATTTTAAAAACTAACATTTATTGTAGAATATACAAAGTTTATGGGAAGGGCGGACAGAGCTGAACAGCACAGTGGATGTCACAGATTTACAAGAAGGTCCTACAAATGGTGGAAAAAATTATTCTTGTGTCTGATGCAAGTTGCAATTGGGAATAGCTACATCCTTTACTCAGATAAGAACGAGAGTCAGGAAAAAGTATGAACACCTTTCTTACAGGTGAAATCTCATCACTCAGCTTGTGAGCAATGTGAAGAACAGAAATTCAAGAAAGGGGGGAAGGCCATCATCTCTGACACTGAGGAAAGGCTAAATGGTAAGACGCATTTTATAATACAAAATGAAAAAAAATCAACAAAGGTGTAGCAGCCCGTATAGCCTATGGCTAGGAGGAGTGAGAGTTATAGGAAATACCTGTAATGGAACACCTTGGTGAAAAGGGCATGGAGAGAGATTTGGTTCTAACAAGCATGAGTGAGCTCACGAGATGAGAGCATTGGTGAATTGGCAGTCACTACACCTGTGGTGTTGAGACGCACGAGCCCAGCTTTATATTAGGCTGGAGGAGAAGGCAGTCAAGAGGCATGCACATTCTATCACGGATTCACT
>CAUYQV010085415.1:0-21326 GCA_963574575.1 Galagoides demidoff
ATGGTGTATCTTACAAGGGTACATGTGAAATTCACAGGCATAGAATATAAATGTCTTAACACAATAACTAAGAAAATGCTGTGAAGGCTATGTTAACCAGTTTGATGAAAATATTTCAAATTGTATATAAAACCAGCACATGGTACCCCATGATTACATTAATATACACAGCTATGATTTTATTAAAAAAAAAAAAAAAAGACTTGGCAAGTTTGAGAACTAAATGAATTCCAGTGGGACTAGAGAGTGGTGAGGTGGGAGAAGAATATTTATAGGTGTTATAGATTTTTTTTTTGGTTGAAAGTAATAGAAACTATAAATATAAATTAAAGATGTAAAATATTTCAAATGTCTAAAAACTTACATGTGATGCTCCAAAACAAAGATTTGGAGCTATCCATAATAAAAGTTAAACATCTTTCTTTTCTCTGTAAGACAGATACATGGTCTAACTAAAATCAAAACATGCTGTGACTTAGACTACATGTAATATCCACTGTAGTGTCTGTGAAAATGACCTGTTACCTTATAAAAGAAAGAAGCCAACATCAGGTAAGCAACACTGAAATCAGATAATCTTTTGTAATAATTCTTCAGTTCTCTCATAAGTCAAACATACTACTCAGCTTTACCTCCTCTAAATCCCAATCATGGGGTGCCTCCACAGGAAATCTGGAGCAGTCCAAAGAGTCGGCCTTATGCTTACATTCTCTATCAGGCTGGTTGACACGAAACAATCCTCCAAGCTCTTCTCCAGATTCACCATCTTCTTCTTCATTATCCTCTGTCACTAAAGAGACCACCATGATGGAAAAGTGGGAACAAAACTACAGCCTTAGATGACTCATCCTCAACCACTCAAGCCAATCTTAGAACTCAGGCAACTGAAGTTTGTGGGTAGGTATGGCCCAAAGCAAGTCAGCCACAGACAGAGCAGGTCAAGCCATAGGGGAAGACAGGCCAGGAACCTACTGCTTGATATGTCTGAAGGATTCCTGCTGTCCCACAAGGCTGCAGACAAAAGTTCACTGAGGAATAAGAATGTTGGGGATTGGAAGAGGAAAGGAACATTTAAAGGCAGTGTTTTAAATTATTATTGAAGACTTTCTTTCTAAAGTCTTTTTTTTTTTTTTTTTGGCAGTTTTTGGTCAGGGTTGGATTTGAACCCACCATCTCTGGCATATGGGGCCAACGCCATACTCATTAGAGCCACAGGCATTGGCCTCTTTCTAGTCTTGAATCTCTAACCACTAACAGTAAATAAAACCTGAATCAAAATGAGCACCTGATGCTTGTTCTAATCTGATGCTCAACACCTAATTGTGTGGCTTTGGTAACTGGGGAACACAGCATAAAACTCACCACTTTATATTTATTTTTGCATTATTTTTTCAAAAAACAACCTACAGACAAGTTTAATAAAACATAAAATCAGAGGAAAAGGGCAAAAGGGAGAATGACTGTGTTACATGTCTTATTCTCAGCAAGGAGAAAAAGATTATTTTATGCAGAGAAATAATTTTCTGGCAAAAATTCTACAAAAATTTCTCATGAAGGACTTTTAAACAGGGGACACAATATGACATAAATGGATAATATCTGCACCAAAAAATGTATAGCAGGCTCAACACCTGTAGCTCTATGAAGAGGGCACCAGCCATATACACAGAGGATGGTGGGTTCGAGCCTGGCCCGAGCCTGCTAAAACAACAATGTCAACTGCAACCAAAAAATAGCTGGGTGTTGTGGCAGGTGCCTGTAGTCCCAGCTACTTGGGAGGCTGAGGCAAGAGAATCACTTAAGCCCAAGAGTTTGAGGTTCCTGTGAGCTGTGACAGGGCAACATAGTGAGACTCTATCTCAAAAAAAGAAAAAAAGTATAGCAGCCAGTAAATTTATTTCCTATGAGCTGCAGTACTCATAAGCTTATAATTAAAGACATCTGCCAAATGTAAGCTAAGCACAGTGGCTCATGCCTGTAATCCCAGCACTTTGGGAGGCTGAGGCAGGAGGATCACTTGAGCCTGGGAGTTGGAAGTTGCAGTGACCTGTGATCATGCCACCATGCTCTAGTCTAGGCAACAGAGTAAGACCGTGTCTCAAAAAAAAAAAAAAAAATTTGAGGAAGTGGGGGGGAATGAGTGGAGGGAAGGGGATTGCAGGGATCACTTCTGTGGTTTATCTTACAAGGGTACAAGTGAATCTTTCTAAGAGTAGAATATGAACATTTAACACAATAACTAAGAAAATGACATGAAGGCTATGTTAACCAGTTTGATGAAAGTGTTTCAGATTGTGTGTGAAAACCTCACACTGAACCCCAGAAGTGCATTAATGTACATAGTTACCATTCAATAAAAAAGAAAAAAAAATTCTGCCAAATGTAACATGTGATAGCCAAGCATTAGGGATCAATCCTCCAACCAACTTCCTCTTCTCCTTTTCAGAAAATAATCTGAGAAACTAAAAACATTTCTAGCTCTAACCTGGAGTTCTTTACCTGTGCCATAAATGAGCTTCCGGAGGTTTGGAGTTGTTTGTTGCTGCCTTAGAAAGGCCTCAGCTGCCTTCCTGGAAAGGTCTTCCTTCCACTTGAGAGCACCTGAAACGACCAGCACCAGCCTCCAGTTAGGTCTGTTTACTTGTCCTCCTTGCTTCAAAAATACAGTCATGATGCAACATAGAAGAGTGAACAAAATCTCCAAAATAAGAAACCCTCCTCCCCCTCCAGTGTAGACATTCCACTTATAGCAACATTTTGAGTGCCAAGTTTAGAGTAGCAGCCAATCAAATTTAAGCATACCTGAAGTTTCTGTGGTATAGTTATTTTCTTCCTTGTAATCTTCTTCCTCTTTGAGTAAATCTTCTATATCACTGGTTTCATTAATTAAATTCTCTGACCCCTGTTTCTGACAACTGCCCAGTTGAGAAGGCTTCGGAAGCTTTTTCCTAATAACATCTTCATTTGCTGACTCCTCTTCCTCTGAACTGAGTGAGGAGCTTCCTTCAGATTCATCTTCAGAGGCAAACACCTCTTCAGCTGTGCAGTGACCAGAATCAGAAGTGGGGAGGGCTGCTTTTTCCAGTGGCAAAGACTTCTCCAGATTCACAGAGTCACCCCAATGACTAGCTGGCAATGGTCCTGTTTTACCACTTTCTTCAACAGCCTTCAGTTCTAAAATGTCCCTCTCTCCTCCTGTAGTGACATCCTCTTCTTCACTGCTTTCTTCGGCTTCCTCTACTTCCGCTTCTTCCCCAGAGCTTCTCTCCAGGTCATCATCACTATCAGCAAATGCTGGCAAATCCAAGTCACTGTCTTCTTCCAACCCCTCCAGTTTCTGCCGCTTGACACCCTTAACAGTCCTATATTTAGACTTATCAGTCATTTCAGCATCTTCCTCCTCTTCTGTATTGTCATCACTTGAATCATTTTCTGACCTGTCACCTTCAGACATTTCATCATCATCTTCATCATCACTCTCTCCAGACTCATCTTCTTCGTCACCAAAAATGGCCTTCCGACGCACTCGATCAGTTTTCACATCCATTTGTTTTTCCTCTTTTGGCATCCATAGTCTATGTTACCAAGTAAATGCAAAATAGTTTAAATCATTATGGAAGATTTTCTTCCACAATAGGCAACATACGCAATAAAATGCAAAGAAATAAAAATGTCAAGGACTGGTTTAAGACAGCATGGCATAGAAAAAAATGATTCGATAAACATTGTAGTAGTTAATAAACAAACTCATGCTTAATTCCCTAACGCCACACTTCAAAAGAACTTAAACAGAGAGAATAAAGAAATAACAACTTTTCTTAATTCAATTTTGGAAAAAAATTGCTCAGAAAGAAGTTGGTACTTAGATCTTTTAGAAGGCAGATTAAATTCCAAGCTGGAAACACATGATCCTTAGGAGAAACTGGCCAACTCCAGACCCAAAGCAAAAAGAGGACAAAGTAAGCCTAGATCAGGCATCCTCAAACTGCGGCCCACCTAGAACATTTATCCGGCCTGCCGGGTGTTTTTGCTGCCACTGCCTGTCCTGCTTAGCAGCCGACTCATCCGTCCCGGGGCCCACAGTCCAGCCCTCCAACGGTCTGAGGGACAGTGAACTGGCCCCCTGTTTAGGAAGTTTGAGGACCCCTGGACCTAATCATCCTGTTGTGTCAAAAAGCAAGAAGGGCTCAAAGACTAATGGGACATGCAGAAAGGACACAGGAGACAGGGTAAGGGTTCCCACAGCCAAATCTGGGACAACACATCCATTAGAAAGAATAATAACTGTGATGGGAAAATAACACTGAAAATGAACAAAAGTCCATTAGTCAACAGTGATACTGAAATAAATGGTGAAATGAGGTGAAAGTCTTTGTTGGCCAGGTACAATGGCTCACAACTATAATCCTAACACTTTGGGAGGCTGAGGAGAAAGGATTTCTTGAGCTCAGGAGTTCAAGACTACCCTGAACAAGAAAGAGATTCAGTCTCTGCAAATAACAGAAAAATTAGCCAGAGATGTGACTGTGCAACTGTAATCCCAGCTACTCGGTAGGGTGAGGCTAGAGGAGCCTCAGGAGTCTAAGGTTACAGTGAGCTATGATGATGCCACTGCACTCTAGCCAGGGCAACAGAGCAAGACTCTATCTCAAAATACAAACAGATAAACAACAATAACAACAAAAAATAGCCTTTTGTTACAGATTGCCAACTAACAATGTAGAAGGGATGACAAATGATCAAAATCACTATTTGAAGTCATCAATACCATAACTGATATAGAAGAATCAGCTAAAACCAGCTGGGTGCAGTGACTTACACCTATAATCCCAGAGCTTTGGGAAGATAAGACAGGAAGATCTCTTGAGGCCAGGAGTTTCAGGCCTTCCTTAGTAACACAGCAAGACTCTAGCTCTATAAAAAACAGAAAAATTAGCCATGTTTGGTGGTATATGCTTATAGTTCCAACTACTTGGGAGGTTAAAACAGGTAGATCCTTTGAGCCTAGGAGTTTGAAGCTGAGTGAGTTAAGATACCCACTGCAGTTCAACCCAGACAATAGAGTAAGACACTGTCTCCAACAACAATAACAACAAAAAAGATGCTAAAGCCATGGGTCAAAATAAAAACTTAATGTAGCACTATTCATAAAATTATGAAAATATCAATTAGCAAAAACTAAAAATAGCTCAACTGAGAGACTCAATAAGTTAGATACAATAATAATAAAAACAAAAAGATGACTATATAAAGACTGTATAGAAAAAGGAAATGATAAGAATAAAAATACTACAGATATTATAAATGTAACCGTTAGAAAAGAGTACCCACAGAGACACAGATGATTGGGAAAACATACAAAAATAATAACATTGATTATAATAATGGTGATCTTTTAGCAAATACTTATCTGTAAGGCATCATGCTAAGTGGTTTATGCGCAATTTGATTGATTGTTACTGGGCACCATAAACCAATGCAACAAAACCCAATGTTTTGCATACAATATGTATAAAGGCATACACATTCCAACCCAGACTGAAAAACAATTTACATATTCATACATCAGTGGAAACCTACCAACAGGAAAAATTACAATATAATCTAAGTAAAACTTTCAGAGAAAAGATATGTGGCTTCTGGAGAGCCACCTAAATAAGATCCCTAACTTTGCTCTAGTATTTTGGCCACTTTTCAAGAGGAAGCCAAGTAGGCTCAGGTCTTCTAAGGAACAAAAAACAACCTATGAAAAAGATTTGAGGAATATTCTGGGTCTGAATCCTGTATTTTATTTAAAAAAAAATTCTCATGTAATGTTATATTATGTGGAAGGCTGTCAGAAACACATGCATATACAAAGCAAGAGAAAACAATCTAGAACGAATCCCACCAAAACGGCAGAATTATGGGTGACATAATCTTCTGTAACATATTTTTTTAAAAATAGAAAGTAATAATAATAAAAATAGAAAAAAGCAGACTTACCCTTGGTTATCTATATCTTCTGACCCCAGTGGTTTAGAATCAGAAAAAAGTGTCACTCTACTTGAAGCCATCTTGGCATCAATGGTGGAGTGGGTGGAAATGAGACTCTGGACCAGCTCATGGGTGGGTCCCACCTCATCCTGCCAAGGCCACCAAGAAAAGGAAAGTAAGGAATACACAAGCATTCTAGAGAAACATACTGGTTACAATCTGTTCCTTAAAATTATTCTAAATATAGTTTCTGAGAACTTTTGTTAATGCCTCAAAAAGAAGATTAAAAAATTCTTATAACAAAGCTTGAAGTTGATCTCCATCTTCATTAAGCTTTTCCAAAGTTCCTGGCATATGTAACTTGATAGCCAAAACACCTAAAAAACCTTAGGTCCCAATGCTACAGAAATGATGGCTTTTTCTAGCACTTTAAAATATCATTTTAGGGCAGTGCCTGTGGCTCAGTGAGTAGGGCGCCTGCCCCATATACTGAGGCTGGCGGGTTCAAACCCGGCCCCGGCCAAACTGCAACAACAAAAATATAACCAGGCAATGCAGCGGGCGCCTGTAGTCCCAGCTACTCCGGAGCTGAGGCAAGAGAATCACCTTAAGCCCAAGAGCTGGAGGTTGCTGTGATCTGTGATGCCATGGCACTCTACTGAGGGCAACAAAGTGAGACTCTCTAAAAAATATCATTTTAATCTAACAAAATTCCATCTCAGAATTAAGAAAATTCTGGAGTTCATTTTAATAAACAGAATGAGAGGCTCGGTGCCCATAGCTCAGGAGTTAGGGTGCCAGCCACATACACCAAGGCAGGTGGGTTCGAACCCGGCCCAGGCGTGCTAACCAATGACAACTGCAATAAAAAAAATAGCTGGACGTTGTGGTGGGTGCCTGTAGTCCCAGCTACTTGGGAGGCTGAAGCAAGAGAATCTGTTAAGCTCAAGAGTCTGAGGTTGCTATGACCTGTGACACCACAGCACTCTACTGAGGGCGACATAGTGAGACTCTGTCTCAAAAACAAAACAAAACAACACAATGAGACCATTCTGAATAGAAAAACAGAATCAGAAAAAGAAAAAAAGACCAAGAACTAGAAGACTCTGATTTTGTATAAAGAGGAACAGGTTATACAGGTGCCTCACTGGCCACAGTGACCACACTGGGAGCTACAGATCAGAGAGGCACAGAGGACTGGAGTTCTACTTTCTGCTTGGTACACCAAAGGAAGTATTCATTAGATTCTGTATATTTACAATATAGATATGTGCCTTTATCATAAACATAAAGAGGAAAAGTTTCGATAAATGCTGAATACATTACTTTCTGTAACAAAAAATAAATTAGGAGACAATGAGGAGAATTCATAGCAAAGACTCTTGTCTCACCGCTGCCTGAAAACCATGGCTGCCACCAAGGTCAACATAGACAGCATCTTTGTCATACAGCACACCACCAACTCCAGAGAGAGGTGCGTAAACCAGTTTCTCCTTCTCATTTAGACAGCGTTTCTTTTGTTGTTCAGGAAGAGCACAGGGGTCTGGGAGGAAACTGACGTCACTCACAGCAAAATCTCCTACACCTGAAAAACAGGACCCCGGAAGCCAGCTTCAGCTGATAAGTAGTCAACAAGTATCAACTGTTGGTTAAAAGGCCCCATAGTTCAAAGCCTTCCAAGGGTGTTCAATTTCAGGTCCACAGGCTGCACACAGATTTGAGGACTGCTTTGCTTATCTGTGGTGTCAGATACTATAAAAGAATGCATGGGCCTTTTTTTTTTTTTTTTTTGCTACTCAGCTTTCGTTAGTGTTTATGTGTTTAATGTACGGCCCAAGATAACTCTTCTTCTTCCAATGTGCAGCAGAAAAGAAAAAAGGTTAGGAACCCCTAGAAGCCATGGTACAGCATCATGCAACACTGTAACTGTGCCTCTCTAGCAAGACAACACCAGGATCAGAGAAGAGGGAATTCAGTCCACCTAACACCTCTGCAGGTCGACACATAACAACGTTACTTTTACAACCTTCAACAAGACAGCTATCCTTTGTTTGGTCATTTTTCAGTTTTCCTAAGAAATTAAGTCACCCCAAGAATTCTACATGTATTTCTAGTTATGTTTTATGACAAGAAGATACCTGGCATATGAATTTGGCTTTTATTTTTCAAGTGTGCGCCTCTTAAATAACCATAAAGAGACACCTTTCGGTCACATTTGATGTTTGTTCGGATATCCTCAGGGTTTGTCAAATCTTCCATCCTACAAAAATAAAACTCAATCATATGGCAGAAATCAACATAAAAAGCTCCAATACCTCCCCTCCTTGTGTCAATGACTCATTATATTCTTGTTCATTAAGCATGTTGTTCAGAAAACTGGACCATACAGAAATAGAAAGCACAGTTCATCTTTTACCAGAGGAAAAAGAACAAACACACAATTGTGTCTCTTGGGCTGTGAGTGATATTCATTCCATAAAGACACCAGAGAGAGAAATCATGTCCACCCGGGGACAGGAAAGTGAAGAACAGATTAAGAATATTCCTTTACAGATGAAGATCAGCCTGTAATCTGGGATTTTTAGTGTGGATCAGAATCTGGCATGTAGAGAAAGGATGGGAAGCCAAGCTGAGAAAACCACACAAAGAAAAGAACAAAGGAAGGAAAGTCAAGACATATTTGAATGGCTTCAGCACCAGGGCACAGAGACAGCATCACTGAAAGCTAAGGTTGAAAGTAGGATACAGATACATCCTATGATCTTAAATACTTCATAATCCTCCCATTTTTCTAAACCCCTCATAAATGATTTACTCTCAAAGGCACAGAACCTTTAAGTGATAAGAAGACATTTTCCATCAACTATATTCCTATATTCCCCCCCTCACTGTTCAAACAGGCACAAAATAAATGCTATCACTGCTCTTCTTCTAACCATTTTACCTTTATATACACACAGGCCAGGAAGAAAGTTTACATTCACTTTTTACCTGTCTGCCAAGATATAAGGGTGAGAAGTTTGCCATGTGAGAGGCCTAAATTTCATAACTGTAATAAAACGGCCCAGATTGTGAATTTCTTGATTTTGATATTCTCCATGAACCATTCCAGAAAGGTAGAATAGCTTGGCACCCTAAACATTAAAAGAAAATTAAAAATTAAATTTCAATTAAATTCTTGTTAATATAAACCAAAATAAGGTCCTAAATAACAAGCAATCCTAAGAAGGGAGACTGAAAGATAGGGTGCCCAGATGCTTCCAGAGCCCTGCTGGCTTCTTTCAGGCCTTGTCTTATGAGGGCCTCAGAAAGGTAGACCATTCTCCATTTGGGCTGTGGTAAATGAGGCTTCTGAGCACAGGAATGATCAGCAGTGCCTAATCCTATTAACTGAGAGAAAATTCTGACATACTCTATTAAATCTCAACCCCAAAAGAGAGTCAGATACCCCTTGGTACAGAGATTATGAATAAATACATAAAGTAAACTCAAGAAGTGAATCCTACAGAGATGTTTATTAATATCTCTTCATTCTAATTTTAAAGAAAAATTAGTGTTACTGGCCAATAATTATTTCTCTTCCTACCGGATAGACTTCCGTCCAGAATCTGTGTTTTAGTCGCTTCTTAGTCTTCTTCAATTGCTTATTATGCTTGAAGGAGTCTAGGTGGGTGAGAACTCCCATAATTTTTGGAAAGCCATGGACTTGACAGATGTTTAGAAACTCAAACGTTTCCATTTCAAACCCAAAGCTGGCATCTATAAGCATCAACACCTAAAAACAGAACATGTAATTTCTCAAGGAAGATACCAAAACAGAACATCTGGGTAAGGTCAGCAAAGTACAGCCTAGGGGCCAAATCCAGCCTATTACTAGTTTTATTGGAAAATAGCCACATCAATTCATTAACATATTGTCTGTGGCTACTTTTGCACTACAAATGTGAGGTAAGTAGTTGCAACAAAAACTATGTGACCCACAAAGCCTAATACATTTACCATCTGGCCCTTGTTCAGAAAATGTTTGCCAACTCTTGTTCTAGACCACTGATTTTCAAGCAGTGTACCGTAAGAGGATCTTAAGTGTGCACAAAAATTTTTAAAGACCATTAATTAAATTATTTGCAAAAGAAGTTCAAAGCACAGTAACTGTATTCTTTTTTCTTTTTTACATATACACGTGTTTATTAGGTTTCCACTTTTTGCCTTCACAAAATTAAAAAAACTTAAAATTTAATAACAATGTTTAAGATAAGGACTAGAAACAAAAACCTCATAAAGAACGAATGAAGATAAATATATTCACAAAAGAAATCAGATGACTGCTGCATCGAAATATTAAGCAACATAACAATAATAATAATGTAAAGAAAGTACCATTCACATTGTCAAATAAACGTATATCTGGTATAGAATGCTTTGACTCTGAAGTTCAGTATGGAATCATCAGTGAACTTCTTATTTTTTTCCAAAGTCTCAAAAAATAGACAACTAATATTTATTAAAAAAGTAAAAGATAATTTCAAAAAACAGATCATGCCAAATCTTATAAACAATAGAAAAAGAAGAAATACTTTAAAATCATTCTACTTAATCTGACCACCTGATATTAAAATTGGAGAAAATATATTATTATAAAGGGGAAATTACAAACATATTTCATTTATAAATGAGAATGCAATATCCTAAACAATATATTAACAAGTTGAATTAAAAATTTATGTTTAAGTAATGTACTTTGGTCAAAATTAAATCCTATTTATGTGAGAATTAGTCACTATTTTCTTTTCTTTTTTTCCTTTCCCTCACCCCCTCCCTTCTTTTCTGTCTGGTCTCCCCTTCCCCACCATGTCATTAATTGTCCTCATATCAAAGTTGAATATATAGGATTCATACTTCTCCATTTCTGTGATGCTTCACTAAGGATAATGTGTTCCACCTCCATCCCGGTTTGTATAAATGCTGCAAAATCTCCATTTTTTTAATGGCTCAATAGTATTCCATGATATACATCAGGTGTCCTCAAACTACGGCCCACAGGCCACATGCAGCTCACCTAGGACATTTATCAGGCCCACTGGGTGTTTTAGCCACTGCTGCCTGTCCTGCTTAGCACCTGACTCGTCCTGGGGCCTGCAGTCCAGCCCTCCAGCGGTCTGAGGGACAGTGAACTGGCCCCCTGTTTAAAAAGTTTGGGGACCCCTGGTCTAGATTTTCTGATAAAACGTCTTCAGGATAATCCGTGTACTTACTTTACCACAATCATTAAGAATGGAGCTTCTGACATTGTTAAGAGCAGGAGTCCCTTCCTCAGACAAGTTACTTAATTGTAGGAGCCTCAATCTCATCATATGCAAACTGTAGATAATATCTACTTACCTCACAGATTCATTGGGGGTTATATAAACTAAATTTGTAGAAAGCAGCACAGTGCCCTGCATATATGTATATGTATGGCTACATTAGTGAGCTCTTAACTATCTTCATTAAAGGTTTTCTCTATCCTATGGTTTGCTTTTAGATTTTAGAACACATTTCACCATATACATTCTATTTTTATTATAACAATAATTATTATTACTAATTCAATCGCATCTATTGTATCCCTGATGACACCATTCCTTTAATAAAAAAACTCTCTTCCCTTCAACACAGGATAAGGAATAAGTAACCTATCACAATGCTATAAGTCTTTAGCAGGATCCCAGGCTGCCCCTGCTCACTTACCAGATCTGCTACTTTAGCCAAATCAATCATCATATTAATGTCGCACCCACATTCAATAATGGTGAGTCTGCGCTTTTTACCTAGAAGTGAAAAGATGAAAATTTTAATTTAAATAAAAGACTCCATTTATTAACTCTATCATTTTTTAAACTGCATACAGTAAAACACCATAAATTTTTTTTTTTTGTAGAGACAGAGTCTCACTTTATTGCCCTCGGTAGAGTGCCGTGGCGTCACACAGCTCACAGCAACCTCCAAACTCCTGGGCTTAGGTGATTCTCTTGCCTCAGCCTCCAGAGTAGCTGGGACTACAGGCGCATCTGTTTTTTGTTGCAGTTTGGCCAGGGCCGGGTTTAAACCTGCCACCCTCGGTATATGGGGCCAGCACCATACTCACTGAGTCACAGGCACTACCCTTTTTTTTTTTTTTTTTGCAGTTTTTTTTGGCCTGAGCGGGGTTTAAACCCGCCATCTCTGGTATATGGGGCCGGGGCCCTGCTCCTTAAGCCACAGGCACCACCTCCTAAATGTTTATAGGAGTGTAAAAGCAGTTCATTTTTATAGAAGAAACTGGTAAAATAAATTTTATCTTGCTTTCTTGCTATATTCTCTTTAAGTTCAAAATAATATCAAAAGTCTACATGAATAACTATTTGTACAGGGAAAATTCTGATTAGATGGTCTTTATGACAACCGTGATGTTGCTATTCAGCGGCAGGCCAATGTTTTATCTTTTTTTTTGTTTTTCTTTGAGACAGAGTCTCACTATGCCACCCTCAGTAGAATGCCATGGTGTCATAGCTCATAGCAACCTCTAACTCTTGGGCTTAAGCGATTCTCTTGCCTCAGCCTCCTAAGCAGCTGGCACCTGCCACAACACCCAGCTATTTTTAGAGACAAGGTCTCACTCTTGCTCAAGCTGGTCTCAAACCCATGAGCTCAGGCAATCCACCTGCCTCAGCCTTCCAGAGTGCTGGGATTACAGGCATGTGCCACTGTGCCAGGTTCTGAGTGCTTTTATCTCTTATCAAAATTTCCCATACTCTCACTATAGTTAAAAACATTCTCAAATCTAATGTAACAGAATATTCAAGGAACAGTATCTACCTCTACATGAAGGTTAAAAAAGATGGTCAAGAAAATAAAGATACTCTAAATATAAAGCAAAGCCTCCATCCAACTACATCATTGCTATAGTAAGATTTCAGATTCTCTCACTGCCATTTTGGGCATCTTCCCTCAAGCTTAGAAAGGTCACCATCTCCCAAAGCAAACAAATTCTCATAGGAAAAAGAAAGAAAACTTTCTCTCACTTCTGAAAGAATATGGCTTCATAAAGGGCAAGCAGGTATGCCTGGCACATAACAGGTACTATGTTTTTTTTTTTTTTTTGAGACGAAGCCTCAAGCTATCCCCCTGGATAGAGTGCCATGGCATCACAGCTCATAGCAACCTCCAACTCCTGGGCTCAAGCGAGTCTCCTGCCTCCACCTCCCAAGTAGCTGGGACCACAGGCGCCCGCCACAACGCCCGGCTATTTTTTGGTTGCAGCCATCATTGTTATTTGGCGGACCCGGGCTGGATTCAAACCTGCCACCTCAGGTGTATGTGTCTGGCGCCTTAGCCACTTGAGCCACAGGCACCAAGCCCATCTCATAGACCTTTCACGATGACACGAAATGGGATTCTCATAGAAGAAGGGAGATAAAAGCTCAGAGTGGCAAGGTGACCTTAACAGAAACATTATCCTGTATGTCGCTTGCTAGAAAAAAACAATCCTGGTGGTGGTCAGGGACCCAATGGAATATCTGTTGGCTGAGGATTAGGGAACAGTTAGCCACAGAAAGGCCTAGCAATGGCTGAGAAAAAGCAGTCTTCACTGAAATGTTTCATTTGAGCATTACATATCTTCTCAGGTATTAATTTAACACGAATCTCGGGTCCTATTTGATGTGGCTCCATGCATAGTCTAAGTAAAACTTTTTAAATTACAGTCGTGATGTACTTCACTTTACTTATTTCCCTACGATTATTTATTTATTGAATTAAACAAAGGCAAGTACGTAGGGATGGTTTTTCTTTTCCTATTGATCAATGTTGATATAAAAACATTATTTCTCCACCTTGTTTAGGGCCTGCATGTATTCTTGGGGAAAGCCACCGAACTCTTCTGAGCCTGAGTGTTCTCTCCCATCAGACGGAGAAAGTAAGGGTCACTGTCACATCAGAGAACGTGTATAAAGCAGCCCCCAGTGTGCTTTGTTGTTAATCTGTCGTGGCTGCAGAAGACGTGTCTGGGACACAGCATATGTACTTGGAGTAGTTTTCCAGTCAGGGATAAAGGAGAGCGTTTCCCTGGTGCATCCCTTATCATTGCTACCACCATCATCATTATTGTAATCAATGGGCATTGATTGAACATTTATCATAAGTAGGACCTGCTGAGATGAGGGGAAGCTTATGACGTCATCTTTATAGCAGAGAGGCTTATAATTTAATTGGGAAGACACAGAACCCTAAGACAAGGCCAAGAGCATGTCAGGGCTACCAAGACCGAGGGGACACACCTCAGAGAGGACCAATGCTTGAGCTGGCCTTGAAGAATGAGCAGGGGTCAGTGGTGGTCAGTGACCCAATGGAGCGCCTGTTGGCCGAGGATTGGGGAACAGTTAGTGACGGAAAGGTCCAGGCCTTAGTCACATCAGGTGCTGGTCATCTGAACTACCCGGTGACAGCTCCTTATCATTGTGGGTTTTCAATTCCGCTGCCCTTTTTTTTGGATTTAGGAGACATTAATGGCATTGAAGACTAAAGACAATTTGTTAAGCTGTCATAAGATTTATTGTAGTTATTGAGATTAGGCTGGATTCTTGAGATCTGTACATCTTTGGATCAACAGAAGTTGAAGGGAAAATTAGTTGAGAGTTTTGTGATCTTGAACATAGCTGCCAGGGAAATAAGATCTCCTTTCCAGAATTGTTTGCATCTGGCTTCTATTTCACAAAGTGTTGCACACCCTGGGTCTCAGGCTGCTCACTCGCCCTCATGACCAACAACTTTTTACACTTCTGGACCATAGCCTTGTCCAAAGCTCTCCCCCAGGCTGCACCCTGACCATTTTGCACAGATTCTCTGCAGTGTGACCCTGACTTTGCAATGAATTTGCTTTGGGAGTTAATGCAAGTCATTTTCTGTCTGTGGGACTCCGTCACTCCATTTAGCTCATGACATAGCTGGGCTAGACCAATGTATGTCAAACCTCTTTTAGCAAATAAACCATTTCCTCCTGCAGAATCTTATATAGAATCACAACTTAAAATAGTAGAGTTTCCTGATGAAAATGGAGGGGAAGGTAGGATTGAGGAACCCACCGTCCTGCCCGCAGGTGTCTTCCTGTCCAGAGCACTGTGGGATAACATTTGAATATTTTACTTCTGTTCACAGGAGCAGATAGAATCATCTAATCAGGGGGATGTCCCAGCATGTCTGTTTCTTTGGAAAAACTCTGTGTCACATGGAACAAAAGGACTTGATTTAATTTGGGAGCTCACATGGTGCTGTGGTTTGACCCAATGTATTTGTTTATTAGTTGAAGGTCAGGGGGGTTGTCAGGAAAGGTCTTCCGAAGGGAAAGCAGGGTGGGGGATGTCCTGAAGTGAAGATTTCACAGTTAAGTACCTGAAGGAAGGTCAGGTGGCTGGAGGACAGGATGGAAGGTGAGAGTGGTAGACCATGACCCCCAGGGTGAAGCCCTGCGATGATGGGCAGACACCGGAGGATTTTAAAGGAGGGCACATGTGCTCGGAGATCAGGGGTGGTTTTCAGTGTGGAGTGGGATTGGGGCGAGGAGAGAACTGCTCGGCCTGAGGAGGGGGATGCACAGCTGTGGGCATACCTACAAGACTTTTAGGAAATAATACTGACGGGCCTGGAGGAAGGATTTGATATGAAGGGGAGGGGAGAGGAAGGCTTCAGTGACAGGACAGATTGTTTTGCTGGTTTTTGAGACAGGGAAGAGGACTGAGCCGAGGGAGGAAACCTGGCATTTTGAGGGAGATCTTGGAAGCAGGAAGGTTGGAGGGCATAACCGTGTATCATGCAGTGTCAGGTCTGGGTCCAGAACTCAGAGACGAGGTCTGGGCTGGAGACGTCGTCTGGGAAGTCACTGACCTGCTGTTACTCATCTGGTCAATGAGCCAGTGGTGGGAGGGAGATTACTTGGGGAAGGACGGTAGGGTGGAAAGATGAGAGAGTCTCCAGCAAACTTTCCAGAATCTCTACCTTGAATCCCCCAGACGAAGAGGACAGCTGGCAGAGGGTAAGGTCGGTCACCAGGTGGAATGTTTCAGAGAGACAATGGGAGTGGCAAGCAACGTCCACAGGCCGTTGCAGTGTGACACTCGGGGGGCCTTGGTGACCACTGAGGGCACTTCCAGCAGGGGATGGGAATGCACTAGTGGGCAGTGCATTCGGCCTTGCCCTGTGTGACACTGGGGCCCAATCAGTTCTTTGCAAATTACCAGTGTATTGAAATCATTCATCGGACTTCACACACACTGATTAAGCGTCTGGTGTATACCCAGTATGTCTTAGCAACAGGGGCTGCCAAGTTGACACCAACTCAGGTGCCCCAAGCAGGTGGACACAGACACCACTGCGCGGGCCGGCTGGGAGGCGGCTGGGTGTCCTGAGTTCACTGTGCCTCACAGCCCAGCGTGTCTCGGCCCTGAACTTGGCGAGGCCCACTGCTGAGGACTATGGGTTCTCGGCCCTCTTCCCCAGGACTCATCTCCTTAACCTGAAGTAAATGAGTCAGGCTTTCTGTGCCTCAGTTTCTTCATTTGCCAAGCGAGGATACTAACAGTGGCTTAGCTCAGAGGGGTGTTGTGAGCAAGGAACTCACTGACAGAGCCGCAAATGGTAAGGGGTTTGTTAGCAGTGAGTGCCACGGGAATGCTGAGTTAGGAACTAGGATTACATCTTCATGGGGGGCAAAAGCAAGGCGGGCAGCGTCCTGGTATTTAATCATGGAACAAAGCTCCCTTTTAAGAATTACCTGGGATAAACGGTTTCCCCCTTAATAATAGGAAGATGTTTCAAAAAAGCACATTGTACAAAGCTGGAAAGAAAGAGCCTCTAAGTCGCTGGGATCACTACATTTAATTGTTCTATGTAGATAAGGGTTTTCTTTTTTCTTAAAGGTCCTGAGGAAAGGGAGGTGATTCTCTAGTTTTTCTTATTTATTCATTCACTTATTAACTCATCAAATATTTTTTGCCGAATCTGACCGTGTTTAACCTATCTGTGCTGGATCTTGGGACTCTCAGGCTACTGACACTTCAGCTTTTAGTTTTTATAAATGAGAAATAGAACCCCTTTTTAAATGAAAGCATTGTTTGTACGACTCAATACATTTACATCCCTAATTAGTGAATGAAAGCTAATACGTCTACTGGAACAAATATCAGTAACTCAGTTCTTACAGAAGTCTCTGAGAGAAAAAGAACTGTCCTCCTTTGAGTGCCGACTTGCGCCAGGCTCTGTCACTGTGTCTCTGCTCTCAGTCCGCCTCCAGGAAGGCTGCCAGATAGGCACCATTATCTCCACTTCACAGATAAGCAAACTGAGGCTTTGGGAGATCAAGAAATATGCTTGTATTTACACGTTCCATCAGGAATTCACGGAGCTACTAACACAACTCTGGGTCCAGCACTCTGCCTTCTATTCTCCAGGGCCTCTTAAGAAGTAAGAATCTAGGCCTCCTCCTCTGCCTTCCATGCAAACGAAACATTTGGGGATGTTTATATAAATGCTCATTTGTTGAATGAATAAATCATCGAAACCATATTTATCACATTGGAGCGGTGTCTCACAGTTCCAAGGTCAAAGATAATATATGTAAATTAAAAAAAAATCTATTTATATGAAGGAGTTATTGTTAACTTTTTGTGAGTGATAATGGTGTTGTCATTATGCTCTAAAAAAGAATTCTTATCTTTTGGAGATACACCCTGAGCTGTTTACAGATGGAAGGGCAGCATGTCTGATATCCACTTTAAAAATAATGAGTGGAAGTAGAGAGTTTAGATTAGACAAGATGGGTCGTGGTTTGATAAGTGACAACACTTGATATGTCCACACAGCCTCATTTTACTATTTTCTCTTGTTTTTGTATACATGGAAGATTTTTTCATACTCCCAAGTGAAAAAAAAAATCAAGTTTCAGTGAGACGAAAAAATAGAATCAACATCTATCACAAGGGAAACCTCCAGTTTCTTTTCTTTCTTTTTTTAAACAGCAATTTCCTTATTTTCACCAAACTGAGTACCAAATACAGCTCTATGACGGAATGACTTTGGAGGGAGGTGTTTTCTTTATCAATTATCTTTTAAAAGTTCACCCTCTTCACACAGACAGAAGCATCCGTGTCCCTTGAGTGGGTTGGTCCTTGTAACGTGAACTTGTCCTTTGGCAATGAGAGAGTTGGTCCAGAAATATCTGAAATTCTCTCCATTTCTAAAATTCTATAACTCTGACTAGCCAGGGAAGTACTGGAAGCGTCACCACTTTGCTATTTAATCATGAGCGCCCATATTCATGGACGAACACAGCATAGGAATCATGACACACCTTGAAATGGGGTGGGGGCCAAGGCCACTTGCTTTGAAAACTGCCTTGGGCAGAGCACATTCCTGGGTAGTTCTCCAGAATCCTCGCTGACCTAGTTTGTGGTTAGAACTTCTCTCCCGGGCAGCAGCTTTATACATAGACAACTGCTTATCTGGAAGAAGACTCCAGTTTCCTAAGAGACAGAATCAAGCCAGAACACCACGGAATAAACCCCCCTTCGAAGCTTCTCCATACTCCAGGGGAACGTGGCGTTGATACCTCTTTTTCTCAGACGCGATCTAATTCAAGCCAAACTTGGCTTGAAGAGACTCTGAGGGAACGTGGTTGGACAACATGTTCTCATGTGAATTCCTCAGCTCATGGACCCACCTATTCAGGTGATGTGATGTGACAGGTTGTGTCCTGGAGTGTCCCCACCTGAGCATGTAACAACTGTGTTTCCACCCACCTAGTGCCAAGGGCCTAAAAAGACTCATCTAAGGAAATTTCAATACATTTTAATGAATCAAAAACATTCTTACGGTACTGTCACGTAGCACTGGGGAAATGTGTACCCAGAGATTATACTTGTAGGGTTAGGATTTCAGATTTTGCTAGACTTCAAATCTATTAGGGGGGTAGGATTTAAATACCATTATTATATTTACCCTGTATCTAGCATTAAAAATAAAATTGAGTTATTATCGATGTGTGTGTGTATATATGTGAGTGTCTTTTTCCACATTCTTGCTCTAATTCTGACCCAGTATTCGTAGCCAGTCTTAACTTCAGTAGGCTCTGCTTAGCTTCTGAGGAGGGACGAGATCTGTTGCTTTCAGGATGATATGACCGAAGACTGTAATTCTGACCCTTAGATTCAGAGCAAATTGGATATAAAATAACTTGTCTAAAAGGCTATCCAAGCTCGGTGGCTATAGCTCAGTGGCTAGGGCACCAGCCACATACACCGGAGATGGTGGGTTTGAACCCAGCCCGGACCTGCCACACAACAATAACAATTACAACAACAACAACAACAACAACCACAACAACAAAATAGCTGGGCATTGTGGCAGGTGCCTAAGTCCTGGCTACTTGGGAGGCTGAGGCAAGAGACTCACTTAAGCCCAAGAGTTTGAGGTTGCTGTGAGCTGTGATGCCACAGCACTCTATCCAGGGTGACATAGACTCTGTCTCAAAAAAGATAAAAGAATAATAAAAAGTGATCCAGCGTGTGTGGGACAGAGCACTTTCCTGAAACCAACAGAAATCTCCTTTGTTGAGTAAATTATTTTATTTGTTTATGTTTTATTTTAGATTAATTGGTAAGCTCTCACTGAAGGGGCATGATGTTGGGGTACACAGCACACCCTCTGGGTGGAGTATTCAGCCACAACTTCAGTAAATTATTTTATTTTATTTTATTTTGAGACAGAACCTCAAGCTGTCACCTTGGGTAGAGTGCTGTGGTATCACAGCTCACAGCAACCTCCAACTCCTGGGCTCAAGCGATTCTCCTGCCTCCGCCTCCCAAGTGGCTGGGACCACAGGTGCCCACCACAATGCCTGGCTATTTTTTGGTTGCAGCCATCATTGTTGTTTGGAGGCCTGGGCTGGATTCGAACCCTCCAGCTCAGGTGTAAGTGGCTGGCACCTTCGCAGCTTGAGCCACAGGCACTGAGCCACTAAATTATTTTAATGCACATAGTTCTCTTCTGAGGTGAGGATCTTTGGCCCACGGGATGATTTTCTTAACTCCAGATGTTTTTTCAAGTCTCCCATCTGTCTTGCAGCTCCTCATTTTGCTCCCATCATTCCTGAGGTTTAGTTAGCTGGCAAAGCGTCAACTTATAAAAATAAAAATTTATCAGAAGTAGAAATTTATTCCTAGCTTAATCAACTTCATTAATTATGCTGGTCTTTGGGAGTATGACTAACATTTGCCACATAAGTGTGAAGAGTAAGCAGCCTTAATATTAATGGAATTATAATATAGTTACAAACATATACGCAGATGTTATATAATCGTATGGCTCTCTAGGAGATACGTTTATTTCACACCTGTCATATATAGATCTGATGTGAGGCTTTAGTGCTTTACAGCTTATAAAGTTCAGAGACAATTTTATTTAGCGCTAAGAAAACCGTTTATAAAAAGTATCATCTTCATTATATGGGGCTGAAAGGGAGGCCTGAGACCTTGGGCAACCTAGTCGAGTCTCCCTCCCAACTGGTCCCTCACCTCTGTCCCTCTGGGGCTATTTCTTTGCTGACCAGGGGGTTTGCTGACGAAGCTGTGTTTGGAGCATGACTTTGCCAGAGGGCATCTGAGTTGGCCGTGTGGGTGCCATATTGGTTTTCCAGGACATCAGATGCATCCTTTCTCAGACGGGGTAGGAGGAGGATAGCAATTCCCTTTGGTTGAAGTTTAAAGCATCCTAAGCCTCTCTGCACGTTAGCTGTTCTTATTCCTGTACCCGTCCCTTCTCCACTTTTAAACTTTTGCTCTTCTTTACGTTAAGACAAGTCCCACAGATTGTGTGAGCTGAACTAATGGGCATGAAGAAATATCCCGGTGCTCCTTGGTCATTGGTCAGCATTCTCAAGGCAAAGCTGTGTGGCTGCAGCAGGGGGGTCAGAACGGTAGACTCCCAAGGCCAAGGTGAAACTCAAGGGGAAAAGGCATAAGGTCCCCTCGTCAGCTGCATTTCCCTGCCAAAGGTACTTTCTTTCAGAGATAAAGCCCAAATTTTGGCACGCATTAGAATCTCCTGAGGGCTAGTGAAGCCCCCATCTCTGTCCTTATTCCCTTGCTCACTCCCCTCCCACCCACCAGAGCTCCTGAGTCCAGTCGGTTCAGGGTGGAGAGTGAAAAAATATATATATATTTCTATTTTTTAATTAAATCATAGCTGTGTACATTAATGCAGTCATGGGGTACAGTGTGCTGGTTTTATATACAATTTGAAATATTTTCATCAAATTGGTTAACATAGCCTTTATGGCATTTTCT
>CAUYQV010085420.1:0-35525 GCA_963574575.1 Galagoides demidoff
CGGGCGCCTGTGGTCCCAGCTACTTGGGAGGCGGAGGCAGGAGACTCGCTTGAGCCCAGGAGTTGGAGGTTGCTATGAGCTGTGATGCCATGGCACTCTACCCAGGGAGATAGCTTGAGGCTTCATCTCAAAAAAAAAAAACAAAACAAAAAACCTCAAGTGATTTTGGGGAGTAAATTTGTAGCATTTATTTTTCTGAAGTTAGTGAAGCTTAAACTGTACAAAGACTTTTGGGACATGCTCTACACAAACACACACACATAGACACACACACACCTTTGCCAAATCAGTTCAGTATTTTATTTAATTTAATTAATTAATTTATTTATTTTTTTCTGTAGGGACAGAGTCTCACTTTTTCGCCTTTGGTAGAGTGCCGTGGCGTCACACAGCTCACAGCAACCTCCAACTCCTGGGCTTAGGCGATTCTCTTGCCTCAGCCTCCCAAGTAACTGGGACTACAGGCACCCGCCACAGTGCCCGGATATTTTTTTTGTTGTTGCAGTTTGGCCAGGGCCGGGTTTGAACCCGCCACCCTTGGTATATGGGGCCGGCGCCCTACTCACTGAGCCACAGGCACCGCCCCTTCAGTTCAATATTTTAAAATCTGGGAACCAATTGTTTCATCCTTTTATTTCAATCTTTCCTTTGTTATATTGACCATACTTTTTCTCATCCTTCCTAAAATACAGATAGTCCCAGCCCTCTACATCCATTTCATAACAGGTCTGTGACTCCTTGAGCCAGGCATAGGTCACAGTGTGATAAGCTCTTGACTCCTTCAGCCCTTGGTTGGCAGGGCAGGACCTAAGAGTGTCAGAGTGTTGAGGCAGAAACTGGTCTTTGGCAACTTCACCTGATGATTTAATAGGCCAGTAAGTGTGATCTTTTCTTAAGAATGCCTTGGTTTAAATAATCCCAATGTCCTCCCTACTCTTTTCTTACACCTGCTTTTCTAATCTTATCAGACAACAGCTGTCCTCTGAGCTGTCTCCTAACTTCTCATGTCTGTCTTAAACTGTGCAGCCCATTACCTGGCACCATGGGCCAGCACTGTGACTTGATCTCTGTAGAAGGGGAGAGACAACCTCCAAGTCTGGCAGGGTCTCCTTTCAGCTCTGCAGGAGCAGGCAACCTGCCTGGAGGATCAAATCTACCAAGAGGTGCTGCTCTCTCTTCTCTTAAATATGCGTCTTCTGTTAAGTTTTCATTTAATAAATACTTACTTCTGAAAAGTAGGATACCCTAACATCTGTGAGGTGGGGGCTCTGCCCTTGACCTCATACTGCAGTTCTGGCATGAAGTCCTTCATAGTTCCTGAGCTATCCAAATACAGTGAAGAGGATTCCCTGCCTCCCAGTGTTGTAACTGCCAAGTGATCTCTGGAACACAGAGATTGTTGTACCTGCTTAGATACACCGTGCTACTTAGCAAAGCATTCCTGAATGTCTGCCCTCCCCAGTTTTCTGACATGAATTAATGATTCTTTAAGAAGATGGTCAAAGACCAGCTTCTCTCTCTCTTTTTTTTTAGAGATAGAGTCTCACTTTGTCACCCTTGGTAGAGTGCCAGGGCATCACAGGTTACAGCAACCTCCAGCTCTTGGGTTTAGGCAATTCTCTTGCCTCAGCCTCCCGAGTAGCTGGGACTACAGGCACCCACCACAACGTCTGGCTATTTTTTTGGTGCAGTTTGGCTGGGGCTGGGTTTGAACCCGCCACCCTTGGTATATGGGGCTGGCGCCCTACTCACTGAGCCACAGGCGTCGCCCTAGCTTCTCTGTTTTAAAATAGCACTCCTTGGCTAGATAATCTGGTAAACATAAGTGTGCCTGGAGTTAAAACCTATAAAAAGTTTTAATTAAAAGGGTTTTCCCCAAATCTGATAAGATTTTTTTTTTTCCTGAACCTGAAATTTGAAAGAATAAGCAACTAAGGGGAAAACATTTTTTTAGTACCACCACCAATCGCTTATTTGACATTGAGTGGCCGAGCTTCATAGCACTCACCTTCTCTACACCAGCTATAATAATATTTTGTTTACATAATTTAGACAGAATTTTACCTTCAGCAATCTCAGTGGATTTCTAAACTGCCCTATGAGGTAAGCAGGGCAGGTATTATTGTGCCCATTTTATCCACAAATAAAACCAAAGTTCAGAGAGGGTCAGCGACTTCTCTGAATTATCCAGTAAGTGAATAGCACAGCCCTAATAAATCTCCTGCCAATCTGTTTCATCTCAGACTGTTTTGGTATCTGAACTCAACCAAATACTGAATCCTGTGCTCTCAGTGCTTCTATTTTGAACAATATTACTAAGTGACTTCTTAAAATAAAAAGCATGCCCTCATCCTAAGATTAATCCAGTTCTGTGGCTAAGACTATTCACTTTGTCCGTTAAATGCTAGCAAATTTAGGAAGTAAAGAGGAGCCGTTTTAGATGCCCGGTCACCTCTTAGCTAACTTTTCCTTTCCACTCCTATCACCTGTATTTTCATAGTTTTTTTCTATTCTCCTTGTATGCTTTCAAGAACAAAATTGCATATCACTTCCAATAAAGTATTATGTAATGAATAAGGGGAGCCTAAAATGTCATCTCTCCCAGGAATAGGGGTCACAGATTTTCCATCTTATGTTGGTTTATATGATGCTAAATAGGTTTGTTCAAGTTCTTTCATCTCAGATTGTTTGGGGTCTGAACTCAACCAAATACTGAAGATCTAAGGCAACGATTAGGGCACTAAGTGGCTTGATTAAGATTCTAAAGACCCCTAGTGATTACGAGGTTTTGAAGACATGAGACCTGAATTTGATTTTCCCAGGTTGTCACTTACTAGTTTATATCCAAGGACAAATTGCTTCATTTCTTTGACCTTTCTTACAGGTGAAACAAGAATAATAGTTACTACTTGAAAGGTTCCTTGTGTGGATTAAATGAAATCATCCAGTAAGGTACTTAGAGTGACTGTCACATGGTAAGTGCTCAGTAAATATTACTTGTTATTTTTATGATGTATTAATGTCAAACTCCCATTGCTCTTACATTACTTCCTCTGTGGTTTGGCTGTGCATTGGAATCACCTAGTTGTAGCTTTTTAAAACACACACATCTTGGTCCCACCTATGGGGTTTATAATGTAATTGGCTAGGACTATAGTCTGGGTATTTTAATAAACTCTGCAAGGTCATTCTTTTTTTTTCTTTTTTTAGACAGAGTCTTACTTTGTCACCCTTGGTGGAGTGCATGGCATCAGTATCACCTGGGAAGTTGTAGAAACGTCAATTCTGAGGCCTGCCCTAGACTGACTGAATCAGAAACTCCCCAGGTGGGGCCCAGCAATTTCTGTTTTTGCCACACCCTTGGCTGGCTTTTATGCACACTGAAGTTTTAGTACTGCTGGGGTCAATCAAGGGACATCCCTATTTCACAGAATTGAAATGTAGATGACATTGATGCCATGAAAGATGCGGGCCCATTCATACAAGTGTGCATGTAGGAATCCCCCAAACTTAGCTCTGATGAACAAACAGCAAGACCACAAAGTTCAAGACTATTACTAATGATATTTCCAACGGTGAATAGATGTCTTAATTTTGTTTTTTTTGAGGCAGATTCTTGCTTTGTTGCCCAGGCTAGAGTGGCACAATCATAGCTCATTATAGCCTTGAACTTCTGGGCTCAAGTAATCCTCCCACGTGGGCCTCCTAAAGTGCTGGGATTTCAAATGTGAGCCACTATGCTCAGCTCTAGTTTTTTTTTTTCTTTCTTTCTTTTTTTTGAGACAGAGTCTCACTTTGTCACCCTTGGTAGAGTGCTATGGCATCATAGCTCACAGCAACCTCAAATTCTTGGGCTCAAGTGATTCTCTTGCCTCAGCCTCTCAAGTAACTGGGACTATGGAACCTGCCACAACACCTGGCTATTTTCAGAGACCAGGTCTTGCTCTGACTCAGGCTGGTCTGGAACCTGTGAGCTCAGGCAATCCACCTGCCTTGGCCTCCCAGAAAGCCAAGATCACAGGCATGAGCCACCAGGCCTGGCCTGCAAAGTAATTCTGATTTGCAATGAGGTTGAATGATGCTGATTCTCTAAGTGCCAGACTCAGAGCCAGAAGCATCGGCATCACCTGGGAACTAGTTAGAAATGAAAAACTTTCTGAATTACTGAATCAGAAAATCTAGGGATTAGGGCCCAGCACTTTGTGTTTGAACAAGATCCCCGATGATTCTAATGTACACTCAGGTTTTAAAACCACTGAGCTAGGGCTAGAAATTCAGAGCGATCAGTTAGCCTTGGATATCTCTTACGCTGAACCTTATAGGTTCAATTCAAGTTCCCCTGAACTTTTCCTCCCCTTAATGATTAGATTTAGGATTTCTAATGAGATTTTTTTGTTCTTTAGCTTATTTCATTTCATATGTTTACTTCTTTTTCTTCCAGAGATTCTTCCATTTTCCCACAACATACATATAGGTCCCAGGTATTGATGCTGTGGGGGTGCATAAAAAATATGAGCCCTTCTTACACAGCTCATAATCCCAAGAACGTAAAAACAAAGTGGCTAGCTGGGCTGGGCCTGGGCAGAAGCGGGAGGGGTGAGTTGGTCAATCTACCCATTTCATATCCATTCTACCCATAATCCTGTTCTCTCTGCCCTGCGCACGTGAAAACCTTTTCTCAGGTATGGCTCTAAGTTCAGTCATTTGTTATGCAGTCTAAGCACTTTTGAGTATAAGTCCTGTTTGCTGACCAGCCCGCATGCAACTGGGGGAAGGGATTGAGTGTGTATTTCTTTGTATGCATGTACTTCTCCCTAGGTCATGTTCCTATAGTACATGGGTCACTATGAAAGTTTTGAGACAGACTGTGCTAAGGTCCATTATTTCACTTCCAAAAAATGCATTCGGCAGGCAGCATCTTTTCTGATTCACCCATGAAAGTTTTAACTTGCTTGGGTTACTGGTGTTGCTGGGAGGGCTCCATTTGTTTCCATCTGTGTGGATTTTATGTTTCTTGATTTTCGTGTAACTCAAAACTTTCATAATAATCTGTGTAACATGACACTTACATTTTAAGTGGTATAGTGCTAAAGTGTTTCGACTGGTGGACATGGATTTGAATATGTGGTTTATTAGCTGTGTAATCTTGGACAAGTCATGGAACTTCTTGGCAACCTCAATTTTCTCATCAGTAAAATGGGCTTAATAATTTTCTTCTTCTTTTTCTTTTTCTTTTTTTTGAGATAGGGTGTCACCCTGTCACCCAGGCTGGCATGCAATGGTTCTTACTTACTATAACTCTCTAACTCTTGGGCTCAAGTAATCCTCCTGCCTCAGCACTCCCAGTAGCTGGGACTATAGGTGCAGGCCACTAGGTGCTGCTAATGTTTAAAACTTTTGTAGAGACAAAGTATTGGGTTTTTTTTTGAGACAAGGTATTGTTATGTTGCCCAGGTTGATCTTGATCTCCTGGCCTCAAGTGATCCCTCTGCTTTGGCCTTCCCAAATGCTGGAATTATAAGCATGAGCCACTGTGCTCAGCTGGCTTGATAATTTTAACCTCATACCATTGTTGTGCATTGAAAATGAATGGCATTTTAAAATAATAGTTGTCAAACTCCATTTTCTTATACGAAAGGATAGGGTTGTCAGGGGTAAAATCCGTAAGAAATCCAGTGTCAAATTTCTAGCGGTTACCAGTGAGCCATTGGCAAGCTGTGGGGTAGAGTCTGTTGTCCCTGAAACATAGTTCCCGCATTGACAATCCCTTTTTAAGCAGCCTGGAACCCCCATCTTTTGATGCCTTCAGACGAACTCATTGCTGGCCAAGCCCTGCTGCTTTCCTGTGGTTTCACCAATTCTGATGCTGAAACTGACTTTAACCCATTCTAAATCTTCTCTTCAGGGAGTTTAATACCTTGCAAAAGCTTCAAGCCTATTTTAATTGAATTATTTCATTCAGTGTCAGGCTTAAAGAGCACCCTACAGGGCCTCAGCTCTGAATGGATGCATTAAAAAAATCAAACAGTATAGATTATGGCCTAATCCTTAAGGGAGATATAAATAGAATCCCCTCTGTTGCCTTTTCATTTCCCTACATTAGTTAATAAACACACTTTTATAGCATCTGCTTTTCCTTTTTCCCCCTTAATACTCTTTAGTTGCCTTAGTAAGAAAGAGAATAAAAGTCAGAATACAACAGAATGTTGGGAAATTTACCATATTCATTTTCAGGGGTGGAAGGGATTTTAGACATTATCTGGTCTAACCTAATTTGCCTGGTGGAGGCAGAGCTGTAGAGGAGGAGATGACTTGGCGAAAGTCACAGATCTTCATTTTCAGCTCAATATCACTAATCATCAGGGAAATGCAAATAAAAACCACAATGAGACAACATCTCACCCCAGTTAGAATGGTTATTGTCAAAAAGACAACTAGTAAATGCTGGCAAAGATGTTCTGAGACGTTAAGCATACTGTTGGCGGGAATGTAAATTAGTACAGGCATTATGGAAAACAGTATGGAAGTTTCTCAAAAAACTAAAAATAAAAGTACCATAAAATTCAGCAGTGTCTCTAGTGGGTATTTATTGGAAGGAAAGAAAACCGGTATATTGAAGGGATGCCCCTGTATTTATTATAGCACTATTCACAATAGCCAAGATATGGAATCAACATGTGTCCATCAACAGATGAATGGATAAAGAGAATGTGGTATGTATACCCAGCCGAGTACTATTCAGCATAAGAAGGGATGAAATCCTGTCATTTGCAGCACCATAGATGAAACTGATGTCATCATATTAAGTGAAATAAGCCAGGCACAGAAAGACAAATATCCCATGTTCTCACTCATATGTGGTAGCTACGAAAGTTTTTCCCCTGAAGTTAAGAATAGAATGATGGTTACCAGAAACTAGGAAGGATGAGAGATTGATGATTGGGTAAAAACATACAGTTGGGTAGAATGAATGACTTCTAGTATTCGATAGTGCAGTAGGGGGATTATAGTGAATAATTTGTTGTATATTTCAAAATGGATAGAAGATTTGAAATATTTCCAATGGAAAGAAATGATAAATGTCTGAGGTGATGGATATCCCTAAATACCCTAATTTTATCACTACACATCATATGTATGGTATCAAAATATCACATACTCTATATGCACAACTATATATCAATAAAAATGAGATTGAAGATCATATATTTATATTAAAATAGATACAGTATTCATTGCATGTGTGCCTTTGGGATTGTGATTACAGAGTACTGTGTACACACATGTTGATGAAGACAATTCCTCTCATTAGGATCTCTCTTTGGGAACATATTCTATGTCTTTAAAAAAATACTTTGCTGGGATGGAGATGGTTGGAGGTAAATTCTGAGTAACAGAAAATACTGCTAAATTGCCCCAGAGTAAAGCAGGGTTTTGGAGGGAGGCAGGGTCCAACAGAGCTGGACATTATGTATGGAAACAGGAGAGAAACTTGATATTCTTCTCTGGCATCCCTTTTACCCCCTTTCTTCCTGACCTTCCCCCTCCTTCCCCACAGGCTAGGAGGGACCTTGAGACAACAGTGATGTAATGAAGGAAATTAGAAATGGTTTCCATGGAGCTTGTGAAGTAAACACCTTCTCCTGCTCCTCTGAGATCTGCATGTATCTGTTGTTCCTTGCTCTTTTTCCCTGAGCGTAGAAGAATGCACTTAAGGTGTTGACTGTGATTGTTTTGGGGTACTGGGGATTTGACTTATTTTCTTTTGTTTCCTTGTTTATTCAAAACATTAACTTGTATTTAAAAAACACCCTTTTTGGTGAGTGCACTCAGAAGAATTGATTAGCTTCTTCCACATGCTCCCTGGAGGCAGGGTTTCCTGGGGTGTTCCTTCCCCCAGTGCCGGGACAGGGGACTGGCTCTCCACATCAACTGACATAGGCATGGGGGCCTTTGTCACCTTTTTATGGGAGAGTCTGTTTATGATGCTCTGATGGAAGTTTTGGAAAGAATCTGGGGCTTTGGGTCCATTCCAAATTCATAGTAATTCATTTTCTATTCTGCAGTTCTACTTTAGAGAACAGATTTGGAGAAGAGAAAAACAAGACCTAACACATATTAGGTTTTTGCAAACTTCGTCTCATTTATTTTTCACAACAGACCTTACTTTGCAGCTGAGAAAATTTGAGGTTCAGAGAGCATAATGACTTACAGGAAGTCACATAGCAGAGTTGAAATTAACCGAGATCCATCTGATGCTGTTTATTTTTATTTTAAAAAATAATTCCAATGGGCTTGAGATGAAAATGTAAACAATCTGGCTGGGGCTATTTAACCTAAGGAAAGAAAGTGTTTTCGTTATAGAAAATAGCCTTAGAAAAGGAGAAAATCCTGCCATTTGTGACAACAGAAACGAACTTAGAGGTCAATATGTTAAGTGAAATCAGCCAGACACAGAAAGACAAAAATACTGAATAATCTTACTTGCATGTGGAATCTAAAGAAGTTAAACTTACAGAAACAGACAGAAAAGTGACTGCCAGGACTCGAGAGATGGGGGAACTGGAAGGATTTTGGTCAAAGGGTAAAAACTTTCAGTTATAAGGTAAGTTCTGGACATCAGGAGTACAGCATGATGACTATAGTTATTGACAATGCTTTGTATGCTCATAATTTGCTAAGAGATCTTAGATGTTCTCATCACACACACACACATACAAAGATAATATCACCATGCATCACTTAATGACAAGGATATGTTCTGGGAAATGTGTTGGAATGTGATCTTGTCACTGTGCAAACATCCGAGTGAACTTACACAAATCTAGATGGGTAGCCTCCCACACACCTAGGCTACACAGTGTAGTCTGTTGCTCTTGGGCTAGAAGCCTGTAGAACATGTGGCTGTACATAATACTTTAGGCAGTTGAAATACAACGGTAAGTATTTATATCTAAACATAGACAAGATACAGTAAGATACGGTATTATAATCTCATGAGACCACCATTATTATGTGGTATGCTGTTGATGGAAACATTGCTATTGGGTGCATGGTCGTCTATGAAGTGAGGGACATGTTAATTAGCTTCATTGTGGTCATCATTTGACAGTGTTTAAAGAAAAAATCACATTGTACATGTTAAACATCTACAATTTTTTTATTTGTCGATTATAAATCAATAAAGATAGAGGCGAGAACAAGAAATATTTACCAGCCACTCTTTTTTCCTTCTGGGGAAGAAATAAGAGGAAAGAGACAAAAATTGCGGCTTGAGAAAATGAGGCTAATGATTATGGAAAAACAAATCCTTGACAATGATATGATGTTCATTGGACTTCGGGGCGTGGTAGCCCAGTATTTCAATAGGCTTCCCTTTTGCCTTAAGGTACTCTTATCTATAAATTGCCTGAGAGGAAAGAATATAGATGAGACAATCTTTTTGGCCTCTTGAAAAGCTATTTTTGGCTAAGAAAGGTGTGAGACCACCTGTGTTGAAATTGCCTGGGGTGGCTGAATTGAGGATTTGCATTTATAACAAGTTTCCTTTATCAGTCATGGTCCAGTCAGAGAAACAGCAAAGGGAAGAGATTTAAGGCAAGGAATCAGCTGTTGTATCAGTTATCTATTGTGGGGTAACAAAGCATCCTCAGAGCAGTAGCTTAAAAGAACAATAGTTTATGATTGCTCACAAGTCTGCTGGTCAGCTGGGTTGTCATTCTGGTGTTGGCCAGTATGACATGCTCGAGGCGGACATCAGGGCAGTGAGATGGCTCTGCTTCTAGGGACTGGGGCCATTTGCTGCTTCTCTGTGATGTCTGTCATCCTCCAGCAGCCTGGGCTTGTGCACATAACACTCAGCAGGATTTTAAAAGTAAGCACAGAAACAGGCAAAGTCTCTTTAGAACTGGAATCAGAACTGACACAATTGCAGTGCTTTTGCTGCAATTTATTGGCCAAAGGATGTTGTAAGGACAGTTGACGAAACTCAAGAGGTAGAGAAATGAACTTCACCTTTTGATGATAGAAGCTTTAAAGTCACATTGCAAAGCACCATGGGGAGACGTAAGGTATTAATTGAGACCACTTTATGCCAATAGTCTACCATAGTTCTAAAGGTGCTAAGAGGGCTGGAGGAATAGAAGGAAGGAGTATGCTAAGGATTAAAAAGAAGAAAGGAGCCTCCTGACCAGGAAGCTGCTGATCTGGAGCCCACATTGGCAGTGCTGGGACCTCAGAGAGGATGTGTCACGCTGTTGCCACTGGAATTGCTAGAGACACCACCTCTGCTCCTGCTGGAATCAGGATGACTTCTTCCTGGCTGCCTGTGACTCTAGGGGAGTCGTGACATATACGTCTCATTCCAAAGAGGAGCTCTGGTTGAGTCGACTGCAAACTGGTGAAGAACTTTCAAGGAATTACCTCTGTTGATTTTGCACTTTGGCTTGGCTGAGGATCTAGTTGTGGACTAGATGACTGATTTGAAAAGGCAAGAAGGTTAGATTTTAGTTGTATCATTATCTTGAAAGAGATTATCTTATGGAAAAAGAAAAGACATAAAAATCTTGATGTCTGGTAGCTGATGTATTGTTCGGTAACATTCTTAGCTATTAGCACAGACAGTATTTGTGTGCAGCGGTATAGAGAGATGGGCAATCAGGTGAAAAAGTGCCAGGATAGTAATAAAATGTAAATGATTAGGCGGAAAGTCTGTTAAAAGTCTTTCAAGACACAACTCCAGATTCTTAATGAGAAAAAGTGATTTAGAGGTGTTATTTAGAGAAATCCAGTGGCTGCCACTTAGAGCCAATTGCTAACTACCCTAATTATGTAGACACCCACAGGATGGGGCAAGGGGCAGGGAGGCAGAAGGCAGGGCAACAAACAGTCCAATGATGAGTCTGCTATAGAGACGTTTATACAGATTCCACACTGTATAAATATGTATGTGTTTTAAATACGTATTACTTTCCTGTAAGAACTATTTATCATTAATTGGCTGGGTGCAGGGTCTCATGCCTATAATTCTAACATTCTGGGAGACCGAAATAGGAGGATTCCTTGAGCTCAGGACTTTAAGATCAGCTTGAGCAAGAGTAAGACCCCATCTCTACTAAAAATGGAAAGATTAGCTGGTTGTTGTGGCGGGCACCTGTAGTCCCAGCTACTTGGAAGGCTGAAGCTGGAAGACCACTTGACCCCAGGAGTCTGAGGTTGCTGTGAGCTAGGCTGATGCCACCTGTACCCTAGCCTGAGTAGCAGGCTAGAGACTCTGCCTCAAAACCCACCAATCAACCAACCAAACACCAAAAACAAAACAAAACAAAACAAAACAAAACAAAACAAAACAAAAAAACCCCATCCCTCAAACTATTTATCAGTGATTATTTTTACCGAGGATTAAGCAATTGTTATTTGAAATTGGGCTGAAAATATGAAAAAACATAGCCACAGAATCTTAATTCATTAAGACACTTAAGAAATCATTTCCTTTTGGGCAGTGCCTGTGGCTCAGTGAGTAGGGCACCGGCCCCATATACCAAGGGTGGCGGGTTCAAACACAGTCCTAGCCAAACTGCAACAAAAAAATAGCTGGGTGTTGTGACTGGCGCCTGGAGTTTCAGCTACTAGGGAGGCTGAGCAAGAGAATCGCCTAAGCCCAAGAGCTGGAGGTTGCTGTGAGCTGTGACCCCACAGCAGTCTACCGAGGGCAACAAAGTGAGACTCTGTCTCTAAAAAAAAAAAGAAAAAGAAAAAAGAAAAGCAATCATTTCCTCTCACCATGCATGTAATGAAACAGCAACCAGGAAGTGGAAGTGGCTAGTTTGGGGTCACATAGCTGACCAAAGATAAAAATCAGGACCAGAACTCCACCTTCATGGTTCCCAGTCCAGTAGGCTTATATCCCCCCAGCTCTGACAAAAATCTACTCCTTGCATTTTGAGCCTGTATCTAAGTGAAACTTGAAGGTGATGTTTTCTAGGGTCATCAGAAACACCTGTGGGTGCTTTTTCAAAATAAATATGCCTGGGACCTCACCCAGGACTTCAATGGCACAACTCTGAGGTAGGGGAACAGAGACTTGGGTGTGCTTATTTTTGAATAAACATTGCTATGTGATTCTGATGTTCAGCTTGCCATTTCCTATGCCTTACCTAGTGATAAGAGTGTGGTTTTTCCGCACTGACCCACAGAAAGGAGAAGTCTTTCCAAGTGTCTATTTATACTTCCAGTTAGATAAGAATGTTGCCAAGGCTTCTACTCAGCTGAGTGACTGCCTGGGAAGCTACCTTGGTTTCCACCCTAAGTAGAGGCTTCTATGGGCCCATCCTTTGTATTGTAGGTAAAGTCATGATAAACGCATTGACCATCACTGGCTTGGCTCCTCCAGGTTTTGGCAGTCCAGAAAAGTGTTGGGTGGAGTTCGGTTTAGGCTGCCACAAGTGCTGGTCCCCCAAAACCAGGCTGTTGGCAAATTTCCCCAGTGGTGAGTCTAAGTTACATGGAAGGAGGCAGGAACCTCTAGGGATGAGTGAATCTGAACAGACCTTGTCTCTCTTGTCCAGTGTGGTATTTGCAGCTCCTGGAACAGTGCCTAGAATGTGTAAGGTGTTCAGTAAATATTTGCGGATTGAATGAATGAAAGGGAGTCCCTGATAGGTGTCAGCTATGGAACATCTGTATTTAATGTATCTTGGGTCACTACATGTTCTCTGTCTAGAAGTGTGGTTGGATTCTGAAAGTAGTTGGGATTCATCCACTAAAGCTCTGGAAGGCCTAATGTATGATGATAAATCATAACGCTCCTAGGTGTTCAGAATCAATTTCACACCTCATCTGTTATCATGAGCAGAATGCATGAGAAAGTCCCCTCACCGTGGTAATACATCAGCTCACAAAAAATCAAAAATGCCTGAAGATCAGAAAAGGGAACGCTGTTATAGTCCATGGTGCTTAATCAGCTACCCTGACATTGATGGATTTCAGGAGATACTTACATTTGAGTCGTGACATCCAGAATGTCTCCAGCAGAATCTGTAGTTTATGGGTAGCATGGAAGCAATTTAAAAAAATATCATTTCTTATTATCTGTAGTCAGAAACTAGGTCTCTCTTTGTAAAAATGTTCTCTCTCTCAGCAGAAAAATCAGAACAGGGCTGAGGATGAAGTACTATCTAAAAAAATGAAAGCACTGGGCTGCCAGAATGCTCACTATGCCTATGACAGACACAACTAACTGGTCCCAGGATATTTTTCTGCTGTGCCTGGTACAGCCTCATTGCTTTTTAACCCAAGAAGCTACTGCTAGTTGATCCGAGTTGGTGTGCTGAACTGGAACTTATTGACCATTGCTGAGCTAGACTTTGTTTTTGACTGTTTCTTCTCTGGAAAGATAATGTTATGAGGTAATTAGAGAAAATGAAGGAGGAAGCAAATGAAATACCCACGTACCATGGGTTTGGACATGGTCTTGTATTAGGTTAGCTGGTCCTCTGCCTTGCTTCTGGGCAGACTAATAATATTCAAATCATGAGCCAAAGGTGATTTCCTCAATGGCAGGGTTTCATCAACTAAGATTTTGGTGCTAAATGCATTAGAATCACACTGGTGATAATGTACGTACTTGTGCCTTATTCAAGACTCACTGAATCAGAACCTCTGGGTTTGAAGCTAAGGACATTGGTTTGGGACAAGTATTTCAGAGTGTCTTAGTCAGTCTTAGTTGGAGAAATAAAGTTGGAGAACTGACCAGGCACAGTGGCTCACACCTGTAATCTCAGCATTCTGGGAGGCTGAGGTAGATGGATTACTTGAGCTCAAGAGTTCTAGACCAGCCTGAGCATGAGTGAGTGAGACCCCATCCCCAAAACTAGCCAGGTGTTATGGCAGCCAAGCCAGCTACTTGGGAAGCTGAGGCAAGACAATCACTTGAGCCCAAGAGTTTGAGGTTGCCGTGAGCTGTGAGACCACAGCACTCTACCGAGGGTGACAAAGTGAGATTCTGTCTCCAAAGAAAAAAATATATTGTAAGTTTATCAGGAGTCAGTGATTTGCTAAAAACAAGAATGACATAGGAGAAACACATAATGGTTCTACTAAGAAGACCAGAGCAGCAGTTTTCATCATGGCTACAAATTAGAATCAGCACCGATTTTGAAACTATAAGCCAGGGCCCTGACAAGACACAGTCGAAAGAGAATTCCGGGGGTAGGACTGGGGTCTTGGCTGCTCTTCTGGGAGGTACCTGGTTTCTGTCCTCCCAAGAAATTGCTCACCTGTTTGCCTCTTTGTCCTGGAAGTCTAATCAGCATTACAGTATTCACCCAACACATTTTAATTTCTTTTCTTTTCTTTTTTGGAGACAAAGTCTCAGTCCGTTGCTCAGGATGGAGTGTAGTGGTATAATCATAGCTCAGTGCAGCCTCAAAACTCCTGAGCTCAAGCAATCCTCCCTCCTCAGCCTCCCAAATAGATAGCACTACAGGTGAATATTACCAGACCCTGCTATTTTTTTTTTTTTTTTATTTTTTACAGAGGTGGAGGTTTACTATGGTGTCTGGGCTGGTCTTGACCTCAGCTCATTTCTTTCTATTTAAGTAACTCAGTGTCCTGTCCATTGGTGGTAACCAAAAAACCCTGACATCTTCTTGTTAGTAGGTTAACTGCCAAAAACTAGGGAACCCAGGATGTCTCATTCACCTTTGGGTCCTGAGTGTGTAGCACAGTTCATGACACGCAGTATAGATAAAAAAAATTTGCTTAATGGATAAAAAAGGAGCTACCAAAGTGTTGATCTTCACTGGAACAGATTAACTCTAGGTTTCCTCAAAGCAAAGCGATCACATACATACATTTCCTGGTTTTTCTATGTGGATACTCAGGGAATAATTGCAGTGGTCGTGTCTGAACACTGTGGAGATACAAAGGTGAATACGACTTACTGTCAATAAGTTTTAATAAGGAAAGAAAGTTTTGTTGGAACACAGCCATTGCCATTCATTATTTGTGTACTGTCTGTGACTGCTTTTGTGCAGTACAGTAGTAATAACACAGACAACATGGTCTGCAAATGCTAAAAGCCTTTCTGTGTGGCTCTTTACAAGACACTTTGCTGAGCCCCGGTCTGAGGGTATAGATTTGCTACATGCATATGTGTAAGCTATCCTCCACTGCTGCTCCAGTTTAACTTTTCACCCCTCCCACCTTGCTTTGCACCCCAGGAAGCTGGCCTGTGTAGTAGGGTCTATGGTAGTGTTCTCAGCATGTGCTCCTGAGGTCAGCATCATACGTGTCATCTCTGTCCTTGCAGCAAATTCTCGAGTACAACTCCAGACCAACTGAACCAGAATCTCTAGGGGTGGGACCCCAGAGTCTTTGTTTTAACAGGTGGACTCTGATGCTTATTAAAGTTTGAGACCCACTTGTCTGTGGCAATGAGCTTTTCCCTTTGGCCTTTGGTTGACTTCTGCCATTTCAGCAAGAAAGGGAAGGAGGGGGCAGGAAGAGTAGGGTAAGCCATTTATTAGCTGTCTCCCACCCTGTGGGTTATTTAGTTTCTCATCTGAGTGTCTCAGTGCCTGTTGCATTCCATTAGCCACAGCTGTTCCCTCTAGAGGACGTGTAACCTTGGCTGGTCTTAAAGATGTGTAATATACACTTAAGCGGCAGAAAGCCTTCCAAGCTAGGGGAGTGATAGCAGAAAACACACAGGTAGGGAGTTTATGCCACTTTTTGGGCAATGGTGAGTCATTTAATTTGGCTGATGTATGATGGTGGAGGCAGTAAGGTGCTACTGAAACTTTCTAAGTAGACTCATACTCTTACTTAAGTATGATTCAGAACAATCCAGAATTTGGTGGGTAGGATCACAGGCTTTGGAAGGACTAAGGTTAAAATCCAGCTTTGCTTTGTACTAGCTATGTGGCCATTTGCAAATGACAGGATGTCTCTAAGCCTTACTTTCCTCTGTAGCTGTGTTTTTCAACCTCTTTTATCTCATGACACACTTGAACCAATAGTTACACTCCTGCAGCACACTTAAATTAGGTTGATAAAAAAAAAAAATTAAATGGGCGGTGCTTGTGGCTTAAAGGAGTAGGGTGCTGGCCCCATATACCAGAGGTGGCGGGTGCAAACCCAGCCCCGGCCAAAAACTGCAAAAAAAAAAAAAATAAAATAAAAAAGAATATATTTACTGTGGTTTGAACTTTGTTTAACAATTATTTATTTATTTATTTTTTTGAGACAGAGTCTCACTGTTGCCCTCAGTAGAGTGCTGTGGCATCACAGCTCATAGTAACCTCCAATTCTTGAGCTTCAGAGATTCTCTTGCCTCATCCTCCCAAGTAGCTGGGGCTATAGGCACCCACCACAATGCCTGGCTATTTTTTTGTTGCAATTGTTATTGTTGTTTAGGTGGCCTGGGCCGGGTTCAAACCTGTCAGCATCAGTGTATGTGGTTGGTGCTGTAACCACTGTGCTATGGACGCTGACCCCAAACATAATTTAATTAATGATCTTTAAAACTTTTCAGGGAGCTGGATGCCTGTAGCTTAGTGGTTAGAATGTCAGCCCCGTGCACCAGGGGTGACTGGTTTGAATCCCACGCCAGCTTAATGGAAAAAAAAAGTACACACAGTCTGACCTGTCTTTAGGTGCCTGTAGTCCCAGCTTCTCAGGAGGCTGAGGTAAGAGAATCTCTTGAACCCAAGAGTTTGAAGTTTCTGTGAGCTATGATGCCACAGTACTCTACTGAGGGCAACAAATTGAGACTCTGTCTCAAAAAAAATTTTTTTTTTTTTTTTGAGATGCACCTAAGATCCTCTCATGGTGTGCCATGGCACACTTGTTGAAAATCACTGCTCTAGAGCGATGGAGGATTTTAGATCATCTAACAACCTCCAACATGTGTTGTACAGATTAACACAAAGAATTTTCTTTACCCAAATCTTAGGGGAACTCCTGGAGTGTGAAGAGTAAGGTAAGAAGAGTTCTGGTAATGGGGAGATGGGGACCCGACCCCCTGCAACCTGTTTGTGTCTCCTTAAGGGTTTAAGGAGTAAGGTTTAATTAAACACCACTGAATATTGGCTGATTCTGTTAACTCACATTTTGAAGATGAGCTGAATCTCAGAGAAGGAAAGTGATTTGTTCAAGGTCACACACTGGATTAATCCTGGATTTGAATCGAGGCCTTTTTTTCTGCTTTACCACATCCTCTAGATCAGGGGTCCTCAAACTTTTTAAACAGGGGGCCAGTTCACTGTCCCTCAGACCATTGGAGGGCCAGACTGCGGGCCCTGGGATGAGTCGGCTGCTAAGCAGGACAGGCAGTGGCAGCAAAAACACCAGGCAGGCTGGATAAATCTCCTAGGCGGGCTACATGTGGCCCGCAGGCCATAATTTGAGGACACCTGATCTAGATCCACAGAAGCCTGAAGGGTGAGGGGAGACTTTAAAGTGAGTGATCAGTCAGTGGGTGCTTCCTCTGAGCCAGACAGCCCCTTTCTTTAAAGCTTCCTAAATAAAAATTCTCCCGGAACCAGGCTCCTTCCTGCCCCAGTATTTGTGTCCTGCTGGCTTGTTAATTTTAGTTTGGGAGTCAGAGACTTGGTGAACACCACTATCTTGCAGGCCTCCTTTGCTGCTCAGTAAATGCTAATAAACCATAATCTACAATCCTAACAGTCCTGGCTGCCTGAACCAAAATGCAAGGGCAAAGATTACTTGGGTCTGAATTGGGTTGGAAAAGGCCGAAAGAACAGACTTTGAGTGTGCAGTGGAAATGCCAGCTGAATATTAATTATAGCGGTGCTGCTGGCCTGTGGAAGGTGAGGTGTTTTAGCAATGAGAGCTGGAGAGGAGTGACCAAACGTGAGCAAGATGCTCGTGCTTGTGGAATTCAAGAGTGTGGCTTCAACCAGAGCCCAGGGAGCCTTGGGATGGCTTTCTGCAGCTCTCCTGGTGCTCAGAGGCGTCTTTCTGGTCTCTCATTTACTTTTTATTTACTCCTCAGAATCACCAGGCTGGCTCAGCCAGGAGCAATCTTAGAGGCAGGCTTTAATTAGTGGCTTGAGGATTCACCAAGTAGCAGCAAGGCAGATGAGGGTTCCAGAACCTCTTTGCCCCACTAACTGCTTCCCACATTCCAGGAATGGAATGCCCATGTCTCCAGTGATCCAGACACATAATTCCAATAACTCTGCTCTGCACAGTAGGTGTCTGCACACAAACACATGGAGCATTAGTTAAATGGGGGCCAGGAAGGGGGAGCGAATCTCTGCAGAGATAGAGATTTGCTTATGAACACACTGAGCCATAGGCAAGAGACGATTTCCACATATCTCAACCCCTGGAAAACTTTTAAATTATGTATACTGAGCAGTTTCCTACAGTTTTAACTGCCCAATAGATTGCGTGACTAATTGTTTCTTCCCACTTAAAATGGGAACCTCCTGGTAGGCTGTGTGTTTTAGTGCAATTACGTAGGCCCCAGGCCAGGGCCAGGCCATTTTAGCCACCTGAGGAGTGTGCTAATTGTTCTGAAGTACGCTGCCTGGTGTGTGCCTCATTGCTGTAGTGGTTTTAATGGGAACTTCTAATTAAAAATAAGAAGAGAGTCAGGGCTGGGTGTATTCCTCTGCCATCAGGGTTCAGGCAGGGCCCCTTGGAGCATGCCAGTGTGAGCCAGCCCATGACAGGAGCCAGCTGGGGCAGAAATTAAAGTGCCTCTGGCTTGGTTGGTCTACGAGGCATGGCTCAGGCTTTTGAAGCTGTAATTAGAACTGGGCCAATGTCTACTCTCCTTTTAGGGAGCCAAACCTGCTCCCAGTTCTGTATCCTCACCGAGGAGCTTGGAGAGGAGGCTGAAAAGTTTACACAGGTGCCTGAGCCGCACCTCATTGACAAGAACTATCAATTTCCCTGGAACTTTGATTACTGGATCATTATCCGGTTTTGCTTATGGAGAGAAGAAGAATGGGAAGCTGAGACAGAGACCTCCTGGCCTGTGGAAAGCCAGGGGTAATGTGTTTCCCCACTGCTGCCTCTTGGACTCATGGTCAGGACTTATAAGAACACTTCTAAGCTAGTCCTTTACCATCGAAGACCAAGGAGTGACGCTAGCCTTGGGAGGACGTAAAGTTAAATCATTCACGATCTGACTTCAGGCTCTGTCATCCTAGCAGAAATGATTAAAAAAACCAAAAGCATAGACATAATACCTAGAAGCAAATCTGTATGGGGTTCCAGAGTGATGTGCAAGGAGCTTTGAGACTTCAGTGACTGAGGGGAGCTTTTTGGGGAGGGGGTCTTTAGAGGTCTGAATGGGAGATTGGGTTTTGAGCAGGCATTCTGAGTATAGGACATGGCTGGAGCAAAGGCACAGAGGTTGGAAAGCACAAAATGTGTTCAGAATGCTGACAGTGTGTGAGAGTTTCCACAAGGTTCCCATAGAATGGGTTCTAGGCCTGGCAAGGCAGGTCCGGCTCTGCTGATAGCGGCTGAATGAGCATCTGTTACAGGAGTCAGGGGAATAAATACAACGTGTGTCTCTTTCCTTACTTACTTTGGGAGTTACCTTGAGATCCTTGAGATTTCTTTCCTACCACCTGCTAACCCTCTCTACCTCTCCCCCCTCTCCATCAGTCAGCAGGTTTGCAACTGACTTACTAGTGGCTTTATCTTTTCCGATCAAAGCAGTTTGGTGTCTCAAAAAAAAGAAAAAAAAGATTTTTCTTTGATAGTTTGAATGCTTGCGTGAAAGCTTCAAGGGCATTTAGGTGTGAACCGAGTATGTGTTCTCAGAGACAAGAACCACGAATTCAGATAACTTGGAGCCCTAGACATCCTCCAAGTCAACCCCTTCATTTCACAGGTGAAAAAGGCAAGGGGAAGAAAAAGTCTTAGATTTGCAGATCTGGGAGCCCAGTTTTCCTGACTCTAACCTGAGTCGAGGATTTCATTATACTGTCAAAGGAGGGTAGTTTTGTGGGTGATATTTGGACCCAAAGTTGGGCTACTGGGGGTTGAATCTTGGCTCTCAGCCACCTACTTGTCTGCTGACTTTGGGAAAGTTACCAAGCCTCAGGTTATCCATCTATAAAATGGGATATGGAACCAAATGAAGAAACACATAAGCATTTTTAGGCAACAGCAAAGGAGGTATAGTGCCCATTTGTCATGTTTGTATGAGGAGCAGTCTGGTGTGTAGGGTGTCACTTCTGTGGGGTCCTTGGCCTGCCACCCTGCCTTGAGAACTCCCATGCCTGCTTCTTCAGGATGGAGTAACTAAACTGCTGTAAACTAGATGAGTAGCAAGATGAGCCTGCAGGTTAGGTCATGATGTTCATGAAGACACTGGCCTAAATGATGTTTCTGATCATCTTAAGCTACTTGACTGAGCATGGGGCCAAGAGGATGATGTAAGTGAGCTCCTACTTGGGAAGCACCAATGGGGCCCTTTGGTAAAAGCCCCTATCAATAGAGGTGCTCAAGAGAATGCCAGAAATTCTATTTTCAACATGGGACAAATCTTCTTCTTCACTGTCCTCTGGCCACCAGGGTCATGGGGCTAGTTGAGAATAGCAGAGGTGACTCTCAGCCTCTGGCAAGTTCACCTCTGCTCTCTGGGCCTCTTTTCCTGGCTCTCTAAAAGGAAGAGGGCTTGGCTAGGAGCCTAGAAAATGTTGATTTTCTTAAGCTTCTTGGATTCCACTCTTGAAAGGAAATCCTCCCTATCCAATGTGACTGTCTGTTATAAATGAGGAAAGCAAATGCATACCTCTCTTTACCCATTTGTCTCTTGTACCCAGTAAAAGAGACAAATGCTTGTAAATACAGTAGAATTTCTGTAAGTTGACCACCCAAAATACTCTATCAAATCAGTTACCATACTGAGGTGGTCAACATAAGGAACTAAGCCTATTGTACCAATACCTGCATGTGGTACATATCCAGACTATAAACATTCCGTCAGCTTAAGGAGGTGGTCATTGTAGGGAAGTGGCCAATAGGGAGGTTCTACTGTATTATTTTGTGTGTGTGGGAAAAAGTTGGGGTCATCTGAAAGGCAGGATTGGGAGCTTAGAAGCAACAGTTGGTGGTGCTTGGGAAATCCTTCCTGCCTCAGCAGATGGAGGGGCACTCCAGAGGGGAGGAGAGACCCCCGACAGGTGCCTTCTCACTCATATAGCTTCTTCCCCAGGCTGTCCTTCTGCAAACTGAGTGGTACATGTATGAGAAGTTCTGGAAGGATCCCACTGTCACACAGATCTACTCTGACTCGCCCGTCACGGGGATGGATGTTTTATTATTTTACCTTTTTGGGTTAATCTTATTTAAACCACAGAAAGGATTGTTAATTTCTGGCTGATGATATTGTTCAAGGGCCCTCACGAAAGGGTGTCAGGGGACCCCAATTCTAGTCCTAGAATTGCCTCCAAATTGCTGGGACATAGTAAGGCACATCTTATATGTCACCTGAGCTTCATCATGTACATGAAATGGTGACATTTTGTGTGCAGGAATGTCTTTTACCTCATCTTGTGGGAACATAGGTTAGCTGGGGTAGGAAGGGCTCTTGGCACTGAAGGAAAACATTTTCCTCAGACTTAGTCAAGTCTCTGCTCATCCGACTCCTTTGCTGTTCTGGGGCTGAAGATAGGCTCTGAGGACCTCACGTGTCCCAGGTGGCCTTGGTTGCTGCTGTGCCTGGGCTGGCCTGTGGGAGGTGGTCTGGCCCCTCTCACAGAACAACCGAGTCAGGAGAGATAGTGGCATCTACATAGCAACAGAGCAGGGGCTTAGAGGCAGGGAATGCTGGGAAGGGGGTATGGGAGACGTGTCTCTGTGCTTCACTTCCATAATGAGCAACTGGATTTGTTGGAATGGGTGGCTGGAGGCGTTGATGGGGATTCTGGAAGATGAAGCTCCTCTTCTCCACTCCTGAATGTCCTCGGTGTGGGACAGAGGGGTCCTAGCTCAGGCTTCCCTCCTGATGTTTGGGAATGGCATCTGCCCTGGCCCCTCATTAGGTATTTGCAGCTCCTTAATATCTACCGATCTGAAAAAGGCAACCCATGGCCAACGGGCTGTACTATCTCTCCAGACAAGGTTGCTGCCCTCCTGGCCTCACTTTGAGATCAGCCTCTATTTATGGTTTTCTTCAGCAGCCATGGTCACAATGTTGTTGAGGGCCGCCATAAGCCAAACACTGGGAACATAGCAGGGAAGGAGTCCAAGGTCCCTCCCTCAGGGGATTTTCCACTGTTTTTGCAAGATAGAGAATCAAGTGGCTGCATGAATACTAAGTCACAAGGCCTTGAATGCAGCAGAGGTCATTCCTGCCCTGTGATCAGTCTTGCAAATAGCTTCTAGAATCATAGAATGTTGGAACCAGTCCATTTTTCACTTTGAGGGCCTGGGGAAACTTTGGTGAACTTCCTTTGAGGTTGAAGCCTGCGGTGGGGAGAGTCATTCCCGAGACCCAGACTTGATTCCTGGCCTCAGCCTCCTAGTTGGGTTGGCCCATCTTCCCTGTCCTGCTGCAGTGAGAACTGTCAATGAGACGCCTCCTCCACCAATGCTAGGTGGCACCAGAACACCTTCCAATAAAAGGCTCTTGGACTCAGCTCCTGTGTGAAAATGCTCAAAACCTTCTGGTGGGTGTCCTGAAGTTTTGGCTGGGCAGCACTCTTTGGCAGTACCCCTCAAAGCCTGTCTTCTCAGGGTGCTGCCCCAGCTCGTGGGCCCTTCCTTCTGTGTCAGTGGAATCCTGCTTGGGTCCCAGGCCTCCTTGGTGGTTGGTGTCTGTTCTTTGGTTATCTGGGAAGATTTGCTCCTGAGTAACTGATTTCTCTTTCTGTGCTCACGGGTAGATCTGGCTGGGTGCCCAGCTCACAGGGAGATATTTCAGGGCAATTCAGGCATGATTTCTGGTTCTCCTTAGGTGTCACTATCTTCCTTACTTACTGAAGCTTTTGTCTGCACAGCATCCCAGCTGGATATGGTGCAGTTTGTCCCCAGGTCACATTGTCAGTCTGTGGCAGAGTTGGGATGGAATTTGGGTTTGCTAACCACTGCACAACCTTGCTTCTCAACAGAATAGCAAGGAGTCAAGACCCTCTGTCATCTGGTCCTTACCCGCCTTCCAGCCTCATCTTGTGGTTGTTTGGCTCTGTGGTCAAGAGCACAGCTTCTGGTTTTAGACCTCCCCAGATTAGAATGCTGCCTCACCCAATTGATAATTGTGAGACTGTGATGTTTTCTTATTAAAAAAAGGACGTGGTAGATTGCAAACTGCCTCAAATTTATTTACAGCTCCCCCCATGACAAGTCAGAGCGTGTTTCCCTACTCCCTCGAAACTGGCTGGTCTGTGACTTACTTCCATAGAATGTGGCGGGCAGCGATGATGTGGGAGTTCTGAGCTTAGGTCTCAAGAGTCTTTGCAGCTTCTGTTGTCACTCCCAGAATGTTGCTCCTGTGTGACAAGGCTGGGCTGACCCCCTTGAGAATGAGAGACCATGTGGAGAGAGATCCCAGCCATCCCAAGCTGAGGCCCTGTACAGAAGCACGTTCAGTCTCTGCCATGTGGAGTGCAGATGAGATGTTCTGGAGGTCTAGGCCAAGCTGCCTACACACGGCATTGATAGCTGTTAATCCACCAAGTTTTGAGGGTAGTTTGTCACACAGCAGAAGCTAACTGAAATAGTGGACAGTAATAGTCCGTACCTTTTAAGGTTGCTGTGAACTTTACATGCTAATGTGTGCTGTGACCAGCTCCTCGTGCACGGTGAGCTAGCAGGTTATTATACAGGCAGTCCCTGAGTTCCAAACATCCGACTTCTTTATAACTCACACCTATGAGGGTATTAGAGTAAATAACTGGGTTACAAACATCTGACTGACGTCTGACTTGCACTTACCAACAGGCTATTCCAGGCAACAGGTAAGTGTACCTTCCAACTTACCTAAGTGTACAAATTCAACTTAAGACAAATCTACAGAAGCTCTCTCATTCATAACCTGGGGACTGGCTGTACTAACACCATCACGAGGCACTGCCTCGTGCTTGTAGGCTTTTTAATCACACAAATCTTTCCTTTCCTTGAATATAAACTCTTTTACCTCTTCAGGGCTTTTGTACTTTTCTGGAACGGCCTTTCTTTGCTGTCTTATTTCCATGGCTGAGGTCTCGGCGCTTCTCGGAGAGGCCTTCTCCACCTATCCTGGGAACCACTCTCCTCCCGCTCTCCATTCTCGCTTCCTCATGGTGTGTCATATCACATTTATGGGCTTTCTTGAGTATTGTCTGTCTCCCTTGTAGGTTGTGAGTTCACAGAGGGCAGGAACTGGCTCTGATTTTGTTCCCTGTCTTGCCCTTGCTGTCTACCACTGCTGCGGGGCAGCAGCCAGGTTAGCGGTTCAGACTGTGTGTGGTGCGTCTGGTTTCTGCAGCCCTTTTGGTTTGTGTCACACAGAGACGTTGGAGAGCAAGGTGTCTAACAGGCTGTGAGTTTCCCTAAGACAGGGACTGAGTGCCTCAGGGGCTCCTAGCAGATTGGCAAACATCTACTAGGGCTTAAGAGAAGTTTAATGAATAGACAAGTGGATGGATGAATAAATGAGTGCAAAGGAAAATGAGTGAGAGTATTCAGAACAAATGATAGTGATATAAGGGGGAAAACAACTATGAAAAACAGTGTTTATTTTATTTCTTTAATAAAAGATGACTATTTCCAATCAATCAATAAAATATCATGATAGTATAAAACTGTTTTAAGTACAATCATTAGTGTTACATTATAGGGAAATAGTTATAATTCCCTCCCCAAGATGGCACATTGGAATGTCACAGTTGGTTTGATTTACAAAGAGGGGCAAGAGTTGGTGATCAGCTGGCCCAGTTTCCCAGGATATGGAACTTTGTAAAAATGAGTATGTCCCTGGGAAACTGGGATGGTTGGTCATATAAGAAAAAGAACAGCATCAGAATTTTGGGTCCTTTGGAATTGAGAAAGAGGGATCAGAAGCTTTTTCGACTTTCTCATCACCTCTTTCTTTCTTACTCTGAAACAAAAATTCCCTTGTGTTATTACTGAGGGTGTTACAGATTTCAAAGGGTTTTTACCACCGGGTTTCATGTAATTTTGACTTGATCCCAATGCTCAGCCTGGGAGGCAAGGCAGATCTAACCTCATTTGCAGGTGTGGGGTCCTGCTTCAAGGCTCTGAGATCCTACAGAGAACAGAGGCACAGCAAAGACTCAGACTCAGATCTCCAGAGGCCACTGTTCTGTTCTTTCCTGAAACATTCTACCTGGCTCCTAGAGGCTTTTTAGTAGTGGAAGGAATCATATAGGGGAAAGGGGCCCTAAGATCCAAGTTCTGACTCAGTCCCCTAACTTGGAACAAATCCTACATCACTGCTTTTGCCTGGTGCGTTTTCCTGCACCTCCCTTGGTGGCCCTCATGTAGGATTCCCCTGAATCCTCACCAGCCAGCCAGTGCTGGTATCATCATGTGGCAGAGGTGGTGAGAGAGAGAGCAGGTGTGCTGTCTCCAAGATGATGCTCCAAATAGCCCCTGCCACCCGTTTGCCAGAAAGAGGTGAAGAGGCCAGCCCAGTCCATTGTTTGTCAATTGGATGACTGGTTTTTGGCACCTTTGCCAAGGAGTCAATCAAGTGAAGGGCCAACTCATGGCTGGTGGCTATGACTCTTAGACTCAAAGACTTCCCGCACTTGCACCCACCCCTTTACCTTTTACCTCACAGGCACTGCCTCAAGGAGGGAGGGCTCAGTCACCTTCAGGACTTAGCTTAAAAGATAGGCTCTCTCTGCTCACAGAAGACCTGTTTTCTCTGGACAGCCCATTAGAATTCTATTATCCATTCTTTTATTTAAAGACTGTTTTGAGCTCACGTAAGTTTTTGGCATTTATGACCTCTAGGGATAAGAATTCTATGTAATCCCTCTTTCCCTGTGAAGTGAGACTCTGATTCTCCTTACTTTAACTAAAGTTCCAGGAGGTGGTCTTCTGGGATAAGCTGAATGAATGGGGTTTGAAGCTAGCCCTACTTTTGAAGATCTCATTCTTTGAGCTCAGACTTGCATCATCCTATGGGCCTATTCTGGTGCAGATGTGCTAAGATCTCCTGATCTTAGAGGTTTGTTTGTTTGTGTTTTTGTTCTAAGAGTTGAATGGGGATGGGTAATTTTATTTAAAAATAAATATAATAAATAGCTTTAAAAAAGAGTGCTGCCTATGTCCTGTTGGCAGATTTCCCAGATGGGACAGATGGTCTATTAACTAAAACAGGGTATCTGGTGCACCTGCTCTCTTCAGCAAGTCTATTCTACTTGCCTCTCACACAAGCTGTGACTCTACAACAACCAGAAGCGTCTATGACACTGAGTTCAAATCCACTTCTCATCTTTAGATATGGGTTTTTTTCTTTTGGCTTAAAGACAAAAAGCGGACCCATTCTCTTGTCTGAGTGGAAGGACCCATTCTCTTGTCTGAGTGGAAGGCAGACCTGGCCATCACAGCAATACAGTTGAGACAAATCCTTGTATATATGGGTCTCTCCAAAACTTTAACCCTTGGCACCACAGGTGAGGTGATAGTTTGACAAGCCTGGAAACTTCCATATCCTGAGATATTGCCTAGGTTGATACACTTCTTAGGATCTTGGCCCCGTTACACTGGGTCATAGGCTGTACTTATCTGGAGGGTCAGGTGAATACTCTGGGCTAAAAAAATTGAGAATTCAACGCAAAAGAAACACAGCCTTTTACCCAAACTATTGTTTGCAAGATACACTGCCTGGAAGCAGCAGGAAACTAGAGGTTGAAGGTTTTTCAGTCTTTCTTTGTCAAAGTCCTAGAGCCCACCATTTCCTCCAAGAAAGCTAAGCCTGGTAGAGAGAAAAGATTCAGGCTAGCACATTCTTTCCTCTGTAAAGAGGAAGGGCCTGTGTTTGGGCAGCCTCTTCTGAGTTTGTACAGATTTCTGAAGCCCCCTCATATGGTCAGAGAACTCTGGGATCGGCGATGGCTGCCCCTCTGTGAGCACCGGGACATGTTGGTCTGTCCACCTGAGTAGGCTCCAGGTGCCATTGTCCTGTTAGGCCCCAGAAGGTGTTCCCCAGATGAAAGTTTAGCAGAGGAATCCCCTGAGCATGGGTCATCTGTCACGTGCTCTCTGCTGCCTCTCTGTCCATGGAGCACCCAGTCCTCCATGTGCTTCCGCTTGGGAGGGCTGGAGCGCTTTGGGGTGCTGGCTCTGAAGGCCTGTTCTGGCCCAGGTGGCCTTGGATGCTGGGAAGGCTGAGACATGCTAGGTACTGGGGCAGGCCTCTGTCTGCTCCTCCAATTCTGGATTTCTAGGTCTCTTTTATCCCTGGGGAGTTGGTCAATTTTCTGAGCTTTTAAGAGAAGAGACTTCTCATAGGTCCCTCGGAGAGACAGGATAAAGTATCTGGTGGGAAAAAAAGAGAAGAAATAATTCCCGATTTCTGCTGACTTTTAAAATTTCAGCATTTAAGGTGATTTTAGTGGCTTTACTGTACTTTTTTTTGTTGTTATATCACCCTCAGCAGAGTGCCATGGCAGCATAGCTCACAGCAACCTCCAACTCCTTGGCTTAGGAGATTCTCTTGCCTCAGCCTCCTGAGTAGCTGGGACTATAGGCACCTGCCACAACACCCGACTATTTTTTGTTGCAGTCTGGCCAGGGCCAGTTTCAAACCAGCCACCCTTGGTATATGGGGCTAGCGCCCTACCCACTGGGCCACAGGTGCCGCCCACTTTACTATACTCTTCACTGACGGTTATCAAATCCGTGCCTGGGCACCTCTGGTGTTGAGGAGCTCAACAACAACAGTAATGACAACAAAATATAACAATATTTGTTATGTACCAGGACTATTCTAAGTGTTTTTCACATAATTAACTCATTTTATTTTCTAGACAATCCCACGTGGTTAGTACCTCTGTGCAGAGAGGAGGACATTGGGGTGCTGAGAGATGTGGTGATTTGTCCAAAGCCACACAGTGGTCAGGCTGTGGTCAGAATCAAGCTCCCTAGACCCAGAGGCTTGTCTCTTATCTACCACGCATGAGACCATCCATTCTATTTCTGGGCTATTCTAATTTAGGAAAATTTAATTGCTTTATAATGTTAAGCCTTTGTGGAATCTAATACTTTTTAAGTCGTAGTTTTAAATCCATATGCTTTCCTTGAATCTGTGGGCCATGCTGACTTGACAGCATCATGTTTGCCAGAGAAAGAGACTGAGGTCCCTAGTGGTGAGGTAGGATTCTCAAGGTCTCCTGAGATGTTGATAGAGATGACCATTGACTGACCCAGAATTCTTTTCCCTCTGCCAAGCTCCATGCAGCTTGAGGTGGACTCTGGAATTGGGAATGTCTATCTGTGCCTAGGATCTTCTCTCTGTTCAATATTTAGGCAGGAAGAGGTAAGAAGTACAATAAAACTATATGGTTTATGAGTAAACACCAGTTTGTGACACTGTCTAACTAACTCCCTTCTTCTCTGTGTTAGTTGCTTTATCTAAAAAGTAATCCCTCTGGCCCAGAGGACAGCTAAATTAATTTCCAAAATAGTCTCTTTGAAATTTTTGCTTTGAAAGCCTTCTAAGCAGAGAGGTTTCCATTTTTCCACCATGTCTAAAAGCTGCAGGGCAACCCCGCAGTGGGCAAGAGGTTTCTGAAGACAACGGTGGACCCCAGGGCATCGCCTAAGATTTTTCTCCATTCTTTTTCACCTCATCCAGTGAGGTAGAAGGGGTCAGGTATGTGTTCCGGGAGGATTTGACTTTTTCCTTGGAAACTGGAATTCCCTTTGTGGAAAACTTTCCTCCAAACTGCCACTTTCCTTCTCCACCCATTTATTCAACAAATACTTTTCAAGCCCTCACAATTGTCTAGACCCCAAGGGGTTAAGCTGTGAATATGACAGAAAAGGTTCTTGCTCCCATGGACACGTGAATACAGTTGTAAATGGAGGGAGCAACGAGAGTCTCAAATACCCGATGGAGAGCTTTCTTGAGGAAGAGATACAGGAGGTAGCCAGGCAAAGGGGATGGGAACCAAACCTCAGACACAAGGATCAAAGTGTAGAGAGTAAGGATTGACATGTGACCCAGAAGGGGCCAGGTTTTGGTATTCATGCTTTATTGTAAAGGTCTTAGGGAAGCCCTTAGAGGTTTTTATAATAAGTGGCATAATTACACTTGGATGCAATGACAATGGATTAGAGTAAGACCCCACAGGAGAATTACCCCACTCAAGTAATTTGGGGTGAAAGGGTAATTAGCAGTCTAATGGCTGCTATAGTAGTGGCTGTAGAAATGGAAATAGAAGAAGGATTAGAGAAATATATAGCAGGAAGAACTGTCAAGACCTGGTGACAGGCTAGGTATGGGCCTGAGTTAGTAGCAGATGTCAAGGATGACTCCCAGGCCCTGTCTTGGTTCCAAGTGGGTGGCATTTGCTGCTGGAAACTGAAAGAAACCAAGGTTTCTGGGATGGTGGTGGTTAGAGAGGATGGGGTCATGAATTAAATTGTAAATGTCCCCTTCATATGGCCAGTGGTGGTGATGAATAGGTAGCTCGAAAGGTGTTTGGAATTCAGGAGGTCTAGGCTGGGAATTTATGGGAAGATTCATCTGTTTAAAAATTTTGTTTTTTAAAAAAATTTCAGATTAATATGAGGGTCCAAATGATTAGGTTACAATGTTTACATTTGTTAAGGAAAGTCCCTGTTGTAGTTGTCCTGCAGCCAGGAAGTGTGCCATATACCCTTACATTGTGCCCATTAAGTGGGAGCACACCAATTCCCCTCCCTCCTTCTCGCTTCACGTTCCCTCCTCCCCCTCCTCCCAACTGAATTGAATTGAAGCTTTCTCTTGTGTGAGTGTGTATTAGTTCATCCACTGGCTTCATATTATTAGTACTGAGTACATTGGATACTTGCTTTTCCATTTTTGTGATACTTTACAAGAAGAATATGTTTCAACTCTATCCGGGTTAACACAAAAGATGAAAAGATGTAAAGTCTCCATCTTTTTGTATGGCTGAATAGTATTCCATAGTATACATACATACAAACCACAAGTTATTAATCCATTGATGTGTTGATTGGTGGGCACTTAGATAAACATAATTTTTAAGTCCACAGTAGTGACTGCTAGGTTTATGGGGAGAGGCTAAAGTTGGAAGCTCAGAAAACCTGGATGGAAGCCTGACACTATCATGCCAAGGACATGAGTCAGCAAAGAAAATAAAGAAGAAAAAAAAATAAAGAAGTAGTAGGAGAAAAACCAAGAGTGTGTTGACTCACCAAAGCCAAGACAGAAGTATCGAAGGACTGTCCCCCCTCTATTGCAGCTAATTAAAAAGCTGCATTGGGTTTTAAGGTTGATATACTACTTACTTTTGTTTCATCTGTAAACTAATTAATATTTCTGGTTTAAGAGAATTTATTCCGTTCTTTTATACTGGTTGAATTAATTAGACCAAGGTTACTGAGGTCATGGTTTGTGGGCCAATTATCACAAGCTTGGTAAGTAAAATCAATCTCTATTTATAATAAATATCGCTTACAACTTGAAGTGAACACACATGGTTTTCTACAGCAAACATTCTGTCATGTGGCTTTTTATAAGCAAACAGTAATTTTCTAAGGTTGCAAAGCCAGTAGTCCTTAGAACTATTAAAATAATCCTTTCACTATCACAGGAAATCTCTTTGCCTTTCTTAGTAAACAAAATTAAATAGATATTTGACTTTATTATGATAATATAGAATAAGCAAAGATTTAACTTCTGTGTTATGGTTGCTTGCAAGTAAATATTTGCTACCTTTTTCCTAACTTGCTTCTCATCTGTTTAACAAGTTGTAAGGAGGAGTGCTTGTCCTCCCCAAGTACATGTGCCAATCGCCTCTGCATCATCTTCAAGGACCCTCATCCAGCTGCTGCTCCAGCCTTGCACACTCCGGCTCCAAGCATGTTTTCTAGTCAAGGCAGAGATAAAGAGCATGGAGCTTATACTGTTCTCTTTGCATATCCCAGATAAGATACAGAACAGAAGAGCTCACACTTGGCTAGTGGTGATCACAACTGTGTTTAACCTTAAAAGTGTGTCGGGGGAAGCCCTCATGTTTGAGGCCCCTTCTAATGAAGGTATGATCCTCACGGCCTTTCCCAGGGGTCTTCTCCCCAGGGAGTAGGGGGGGGAGGTTGTGCTTGCTCTTGATTGCTTCTCACTTTACACCACAGGGCCCTCTGTTAATACCACTTTCTCCTGTGTTATAGTCAGACTCACGTCCAATCGTTCACTGGAGAGCAGGCTTATTAAGAACAAAGGTCCTATTTTATTCATCTTTCTGCTCTTTTGAAATCCATTGCTCATTTCTTTTGGGGTGCTAGGGAGAAAGTGTGCTAGGGAGGTTAAATAAAGATAAGGAGATACTTTCTCTCCAGGAGTTGATGGTCAGACAAAGGACATAATAAGTAATTTGTAATACCTGGGAAAAAGGTATTACAAACAGATGATGGGGACATAGGAGAGAGGGATGTGCTTCAGCTTGAGGAAGGTAGGTGAAGTCACAGAGCCTCTGGAATCAGTCATGCCTTATATGATGTCAAAGGGTGAGGAGGTTTGGTGATGGGAAGGGCATTCCAAATAGAAGGAACACAGGAGCAGAGGCAGGGAGGTGAGAGGCCCTGGGCCTTTATGGAAGCTCAAGTAATTTAGTGGTATGGAGCCCAAAATTTGATGCAAGAAATCAGGACACGAGCCTGTCAAGACCAGCAGGGGCCAAGCAGAGACGGTGTGCACACAGCAAATACTTAGAACTCGACCAAGGCTTATGGAGTTCACTGACTGCAATAGCATTTGCCATATTGGTATTTTTTGCTTCCAATCTTGCCTTGGAGGTCAAGGTTCTGAGGTGGGTTAAGAAGAAATGTAGAGCAAAGCATGTTTAGCAAGCCACTAAACTTATTAAAGGAAGCAAGCCCTGTAGCTGATGGTCTCTGCTTAATTTTGGGATAGGAAAAGTTTGGTACAATGTTGCAATTGCCTGTTGACTACAACATAGAATGACAAAGTGGCTCAATCAGAGTGGTGAGAGTCTGGCAATGGATAGAGGCTAAGTCTCACCTATGGGCTTGTCATGGCAAGTTCCCTGGTTGCCCTGACTGGAGAGTATGGACTGCAGAGTAGGACTGGCCTTTGAGTTGGAAGAACACAGCTGCCACTAAGATTTGTGGTAGGCTTGTAGTCCCTACTGGGACTTGAGCAGGCTGGACCAGAAACATTGCTTTACGCAACTCTTTGCTTATGGCAAAAACAAGATGAGAAGCTAGGCAGGAGAGGGTATGTTGAGAGTGCGCTCCAAGGCAAGGCAAGGCTTTATTGTTGCTGTAGCTATTTTTCTGGAAAAGGAGAATGCAGAGGTTTTATCCTGGAAACATCAGAAATAGTCTCTGGGCATGGATGATTTATTTAGCTAATGCAGATTTTATATGGAGTGAGTGTGAGTGTTTAAACAAATTTGAGTAGTACCATGTATTAAATTCTTTCTTTTAACATCTACATTTCATCTGGCTTCTTGCAGTTTTTGCCTCCGTCCCTGTAGGTATTTAGATGTGAGATGCTTAAAGTAATACATACAGGACCCACAGAATTTTTCAAAATGATTCCTCATCACACAATTAAACTTGTAAGGCAGGAGGAGAGAAATTGTTACTCCCTTTTTTTTTTTTTTTTGAGACAGAGTCTCACTATGTCACCCTCGCTAGAATGCTGTGAATTCACAGCTCACAGCAACCTCCAACTCTTAGGCTTAGGTGATTCTCTTGCCTCTGCTGCCCAAGTAGGTGAGACTACAGGCACCTGCCACAATGCCTAGCTATTTTTTTTTATTGCAGTTGTCATTGTTGTGTTAGGTGGCCTGGGCCAGGTTCGAACCTGCCAGCCTCAATGTATGTGGCTGGCTCCCTACTCACTGAGCTACAGGTGCCAAGCCTGTTACTCCCATTTTATAGATGTCATAACCAAGGCCACACCAGATTTGGTGATGTTGCTAGTCTATGGCTGATTTGAGACCAGAGTCCATGTTATTTGCTTCCTGGTTGTCATTGTTCTTTCTGTCCTAGGACCCTGTCCCTAGAACAACAGCCTCAAAGTTCTAAGCAGAAATCAAATTCATGACTCTCGGGTTATAAAATGGCTTATTAAGGGGTGGACTGGTAATACTAGGAATGAAACCTCCCCAGAGCTCAAACCTTGGGAGAAGAGCCACAACTGGTGTGAGGAAGCAGACGAGGTAGAAAGTGAGGTCTGAGAACTGGACTTCCATCACCCAATAGGGATTGGTGGGGCTGTTGCAGGTGACACAGGTAGCATTGTACAGTAGGGATACTGCGAAGTACATCAGGAAGCTGCCTAGGAGGATGAGCCCATGGATTATGGTCTGTGGAGGGAAAAAGAAGTAAATATTACTGAAGCTTAGGGGACAGTGCAATCGTGCTTCTTGGTTAATGGTTAATGGTGCTTTAAACTTTTTTGAAATTCAACACCTGTATAAAAAATTCAGAGAAGTACATAACTTAGCAAATCATTGTAGAACAAATACCCATGTTGCTGCCATCCAGAATTTGAACGTGCCCCCCAAGCCCCTACATCTTCTGCTTCACCCCTCACTTTGGTGAGAATTTCCATGCTAGTCTTAATAGTTTTACCACTTGTCTAGGTTTCTCTCTATAACCTGTGTTTAAATATTGGACATGTAGAATCCTGTTTTGTGTAATTTTTCTCTTTTCCCCTAAGCATTACGTTTGTGTGATGAGTCAGTTTTTCCATATGGAGTGGTGGTTTATTCATTTTCAAGGCAGTGTGGTGTTCTGTTCTCTGATCTGATCTTGTCTTGCTTGATTTTTCTCTTTTTTCATTTTTATCCTTATTTTAAAAACAATTTTCTGTTTTAAAAATGGATATATATACATAGATGTACCTATTTGGGGGGGTTCATGTGATAATTTGATACACTCATATAATCAAATCAGGGTAACGAGGATATCCATCACCTCAATATTTATTTTTTCCTTAAGAAGATTTCAGTTATCCTCTTCAGGCTATTTTAAAATATACAATGATTAATATTGATTACATCACCCTACTGTTCATTTAAAAATACTCTTTGTATAATTTTGTTTTCCCTCTTTACTGGTTCGGACATTTCTTACTCCATTTCATTTTGTTCAATAATATCTCAACAAAGGATAACAAACAACTTACTACAGTCTAAAGTTTACAACTAGTTTTCCCTCCTCTTAAATTACACAAGAGTTTTTAGAGAATTTTAGATCTCTCTCTCTCTCTCTTTTTTTATTTCAGGCTCCTTTATTCCATAAATATTTACAAAATATCAACTATAGGCAAAACGTTGACATAACATTTTAGATCTCTTTATTCCATACCTGACTTATGCTGCTGTTTAATTGTACCAGCTTGTAAAATCACCTAAGTCATTGCTATTCTTGTTTAATATGGTGAGTATTTACTAGACCTACTCAGGTGTCTATCACTTCCCATGACTTGGTCCCTTCTTACACCTTTATCTCCATATGCGGTATCTTCCCTTTTCCTTTAAGTACATCCTTTAAAATTTCCCTTCATGGGCATATGATGGTGATATACTTTCTCATGATTTATTTTATCCTCATTCTTGAAAGGTATTTTAATGATTATAGAATGCTTGTTTGGCGGTTATTTTCTGTGCATATTTAAGATAGCATTCCACTGTCTTCTGGCTTCCATTGTTGCTATCAAAAGTTAGCAATCTCTTTATCCTTTTGTTCCTTAGAAAGAAATTTTTTTTTCAATACCCACCTGCTTTTAACAACTTTTACTTTGCCGTTTTTTGTTCTATAGTTCTCTTATGATAGAATGAGTATGGATTTCTTTTTCTTTATCTTGTTTGGGGTTTGCTGACCTTGAATCATCATTTCTGCAAAACTCTCATGATCTTTTCAAATATTGCCTTTGTTTTATTCTCTTTTCTTTCTGAGACTCTGATCAAATGTTTGTCAGACCTTTTCAGACAGTACTTTATTTTCTATGTCTCTTAATACCAACCACTTCTATAATTTTACTTTTGTCTTTGTTCTATATTCTGGCAATTTATTTTGATCAACTTCCTAATTTTCCCCTTAAGCCAACTATCAAAACTTAACTTATAGTAGGCTTTATTACTAAATGCTCTTTTGATCTCTTTTCCAATTTCTTTTTTCTTTTTTTTTTTTTGAGACGGAGCCTCAAGCTATCCCCCTGGGTAGAGTGCCATGGCATCACAGCTCATAGCAACCTCCAACTCCTAGGCTCAAGCGAGTCTCCTGCCTCCGCCTCCCAAGCAGCTGGGACCACAGGCGCCCGCCACAACGCCCGGCCATTTTTTTTTTTTTTTTGGTTGCAGCCATCATTGTTGTTTGGC
>CAUYQV010085421.1:0-17401 GCA_963574575.1 Galagoides demidoff
TGAGACTGCAAACTAATACAACCTTTTTGGAAGGAAGTATGGAGAACCCTCAAAGAACTCAAGCTAGACCTCCCATTTGATCCTGCAATCCCATTACTGAGCATCTACCCAGAAGGAAAAAAAATCCTTTTATAATAAGGACATTTGCACTAGACTGTTTATTGCAGCTCTTACAATTGGCAAAATGTGGAAACAGCCTAAATGCCCACCAATCCAGAAATGGATTAACAAGCTGTGGTATATGTATACCATGGAATACTATTCAGCCACTAAAAAAGATCCTTACATCCTTACATTAACTTGGCTGGAAGTGGAACACATTATTCTTAGTAAAGCATCACAGGAATGGAGGATCATGAATTATATGTGAGAATTCTTAATTCTCATATGAATTTACATCCTTTGTATTAACCTGGCTAGAAGTGGAACACATTATTCTTAGTAAAGCATCCCAGAAATGGAGGAGCATGAATTCTATATGAGAATTCTTAATTCTCATGTGAGGACAATTAATGACCTAGAAGGAGGGAGGGGTGTGGGAGAAGGAAGAGCAGAGAGAGGGAAGGAAGGAGGGTGTGAGGGTCACTGTGTGTGACACACCTTTTGGGGGCAAGGCACAATTATAAGAGGAATTTTACCTAACAAATGCAATCAGTATAACCCTCAGTGAATCCCAAATAATAAAAAAAAATTATTAAAAACAAAACAATACATATAAATTCAGGAGTTGGGCTTTGGGAGCTTAGCCTGTGGCAGGGTTACAATGTCTGCTGCTTCTTGGAAGACAGCTCAGGTGACAAACTTTGAAGGACTCAGGACTCAGAGCTTTGAAGCTTGGCAGGCAAGAACTGGTACCACCCTCTAGCATTGAGTGATAAGCCAGCTTCTCCCTAGAACTGCTCATATAAAAATACGTTTCAATCTTGGCCTTTACTTTCCACAGAGGCTTCCTTCCATACTAATCAAGCAACTAGGTGTCAGTAATTGTGGAATACACTCATTATGTGGTTAATGTACCTCATCTATCAAGTTTATTCCCTGTAAATTTTGTCCATGTTATCCTTCCCCTCTTTAATTATAGTGAACCCCCAAATAAATTCTTTTTGTACAGCAATAAACCCTGTGATTTGTGAAATTAAAAAAAAAGTTACAAGTCTTCTGTAAAGCCAAGGAAGCAATCAATAGAGCAAATAGATAACCTAACCTACTTGCTATGCATCTGATAAAAGATTGATAACCAGAATTTATAAGGAACTCAAACAAATCAATAGGAAAAAAAATCAAACAACCGCATAAAAAAGGTGGGCAAAAGACATTCACAGAAGCTTTTCAGAAGAAGATAGACTAATGGCCAATAAACATGAAAAAGTGCTCAACATTTCCAACGTGAGGGAAATACAAACCAAAATCACAATGAGATATCACGTAATTTCATGAGAATGGCTTTTATTAAAAAGTCCGAAAAAAAAAATGCTGGTGTGGATACAGAGAGAAAGGAACACTTACACACTGCTCATAGGACTGCAAACTAGTATAACCCCTATGGAAAATAGTATGGAGATATCTCAAAGAATTCAAAGTAGACCTGCCTTTTTGATCTATCAATACCACTATTGAATATTTATCCAAAGGAAAAAAAGTCATTTTTTCAGAAAGACGCATGCACTAGAATGTTTATTGCAGCCAAAGCAATTCGCAGACACAAAGATGTGGAATTAACCCACGTACCTGGAATATATGGTGGGTTAATAAGATGTGGTCTTTGTATACTATGAAGTACTATCAGACATTAGAAAAATGGTGACTAAAATCTTCTGTACATGTAACAACTTGGATGGAAGTGGACACCATTCTTCTTAGTGAAATATCCCACGAATGAAAAAACAGACACCACATGTACTCACTATTAAATTGGAACTAATCGATCAACATTCATATACACAGATGAGAGTAAAACTCGTGGAAACCAAGCAGGTGGGAGAGGAAGGAGGGGGCAGGTAAATTCATACCGATTGAGTACAATGTGTGCTAGCTGGGAGATGAACACACTTATAGCTTTGACCCAAATGGCACAAAAGCAAATCTTCCAACCAAAATGATTGTACCCCTGTAATATCTTGAAATTTTGAAAAAAGAGAAAAAATATATACAAATGGCTAATAAGCACATGAAAAGATGCTCTGATCATCGGCCATCAGAGAAACACAAATCCGAACCACAAGAAGATAATAATTTACACTCACTAGGTTAGTTACAATTAAAAAACAGGCAATAATAAATGTAGTGAGGATGCGAATAAACTAGAACCCTTTCACACTGCTGGTAGGAATGTTGCAGCCACTTTAGAAAACACTTTAGAAACCTTCTTCAAAGGTATAACACAGAGCTACCATAAGACCCACAATTCCACTTCTAATATTTACCCAAGAGAGTTGAACATATATGTCCAATCAAGTCTTGTTCATTAACTTAATAGCAATATTATGCATAAAGCCAAAAAGTGGAACATCCCAAACATCCATCCACTGGTGAATGGATAAACAAAATGTGGTTAGTTCACATAATGAAATACTACTGGACAACAAAGGAGAGTAAACTTCCAATACATGCCACAAGACGGATTGCCTTTGAAAACATTCTACTAAGTAAAACAAAGCCAGTCACAAATGATTACATTGCATTGATTACCATATAATTATACAAATATAATTTGTACAGTTATTTCATTTATAACAAAATGTACACAAGAGGAAAAATCCATAGTCAAAAAGTAGATTGCTGGGCTCGGTGCCCTTAGCTCAGTTGTTAGGGTGCTGGCTGCATACACCAAGGTTGGAGGGTTTGAACCCAGCCTGAGCCTGCTAAACAGCAATGATAGTCATTAGATTGGTTTTTGTTCTGCAACAAAAAAATAATTGGGTGTTGTGGTGTTGTGGCAGGGGGCTGTAGTCCCAGCTACTTGGGAGGCTGAGGCAAGAGAATTGCTTGAGCCCAAAAGTTTGAGGTTGCTGTGAGCTGTGATGCTACAGCACTTGACTGAGGACCACAAAGTGAGATTCTGTCTCAAAAAAAAGTAGATTGATGGCTGCTTAGGATGGGGGTGGAAGTAGCATTTTGGGGGCAGTGAAGAATGACTGCTAATCTGTATAAAACTTCTTTGTGGAGGGTGATAAAAATGTAGTACAATTATAGTGGTGGTTGCAAAACTCTGAATATGCTAAAAACCATAGAGTTAATTTCATCATATATGAATTTTGTTTCAATGAAACCTTTTATAAAAAATGGTTAATCACAAAGCAGTAAGTTTTTTTCCATAGACTCTTTTAAGCGCATGCACATGTAACACAGTCCCCATATTAGTGGAGAGGCGACAGGAGATAGAAATCTCTTTGCAAATCTTTATCTCCAAAATTAAGTGCTTATTAGAGCAGGACTGTGAAGGAAAGGAACTAATGCTTACTCTTCACCAAATAGGTGCTAAGCATGGTGAGGTGACCTAATGTTTAATATCAGATCATTCTTAAACCAACTCTATGAGATGAGTTAGATTGTTCATGTCTTATAGATAAATAAACATGAAACAACTGACAAATAAATACAGAAAGCAGGTAGAAACCAAAGAATTTCCTGCTGACAGCTTTATAGTAGAGACTAAATTGGTTGGGGGCCAATGGTGTTTCCCAGTACTTCCAACAAGTTCTTATCTCCAGGTAACCCATCCAAAGGGGAGCCTAAGTCTGCAAGCTGACTCCTAGCCAGACCTCTGTACAGGGAAATTTTACTCTTTGCACTCACTGGGCTCCAGAAGTGGGGACAAAGAGCGATGGTCTCCCTATCTGCCTCTAGAAAGTGGATTTACTACATGAAAGTAGGAAAGCTACAGAACACATCTTGGCCAACAAAATAAACTCTTATCAAAGGCTCCATCTTCTCGTAATCAGATAAAATAATTCCCATTTTACAGCAAACAGTGGGCAAGGCGGAACGGCAGCTACAAGTGTTGCTCTCATGGCCATTGCCTAGTGGAGAGGTGGGCGTGATTGTCTCTGAATATTGAGATCTGGGATTTCTGCCCTTTCTTATTTGGATATTGTTTGACTATATTATATCGAGCATCTACTTTTAGTAAAACAGTAACAAGCATATGTCTCTTGTATTTTGTTTTTCAAAACCTTCTTCCATGTTCTTCCTTCAGCTTAGAATACGTGTTCTGCCCCTATCACACCTGTTGCCAAACACCAATATTTATCATTCAAAGCCTAAATGAACTATCACCTACTCTCCAGTTATCCCCTGTCCCAGTCCCAAATGATAATAACTACAAGAATTGTAATCTAATTACCTGTTTGTCTTTCTTTCATTTAAGAGAGAATGTCAGCTTCTTGGTGGACTCAGCTTTTTTCTTTCATCTTACATTCCCCAGAATGATAAGTTCCAGTATATAGTAACTATTCCCCCTGTTTTTATTGAATTGAATTTAACAGTATTTCTTATCTGGATGCCACTGGGTAGATGGGTAAGGAAACCACCACACTGTGGACTCAGGGCTCTCATTCTAAAGTTTTGGCCCCAGTTTCATGATCAGTATCACACATTCAGGTGGGTTTCTTTTCATTCTAATTTGCATCCTAAACATTTCTGAGAACTAGGAGACTGCTGTTGGCTCAGAGAACAGGACTAGACTCCCGATGAAACTTTGCCACTGCCTTTTCTTCCTAGTCTTTGTCTCTCAAAACAAAGCTTCTTTTGAGACAGAACTCTGTGCTCCTTGGAAGTACAGAGGCAATTGGCATTCCCTTCTGTGTTGGTGTATTTTTAATTAAAGCATTGCAGTATGCCTTTTTCCTACACTAAAAAAAAAAAAACAAAAAAAAAAAACACCCACATAGCTGAGAGTTAGAAAAACACCTTTTTAACGCAATAATAAAATTTTATTTGGCTACTAAAAAAACAAAACAAAGCAAAGTTGCTATAAAGCAGTTGGGGGTTGTTTGCCTTTTCTGGGAAGAAAGCATGTGTCCAGGGCGGTGTGTCCACAGATTAGGAGCCCAGACTTTAGCTGAGTCAAATTGCTCAGTAGGAAGCCTGGTTCCACTAACTTCTTGGTGATGACTCTGAGCAAGTCTTTGATCTCTCTGAGCCTCAGTTTCCTCATTTGTACATAAAGCATTATCGTGGGATTAAATATTAAGTATTTTAAAGAGTGACTGGAAATAGCAAACTAGATGAATAGTCATTAGAAAGTAGGCATTACCTAAGCAATAGCTATTATAAATATTCTTACCTAGAAAATGTGATTTGCCTAAAAAAGGCTTTAAAGAGTAAGTTCAAAAATCAGATTTCAATATATCCATGAGACCCATTTTGAACTGCTTAGTTTTTTTCTGCTTAAAATGAAAAATAAATTTAACACAATTTAACAACTGAAAAACGTGTCTGTATGTGACTGGTTCTTGTCTTTGCTCTTAGTTGGGAATTTGCCTTATCGTTGTTAATATCCTTACTTTGTTTTCAACCTATTTGCTGAAAATTTCCTGCTGTTAGCTTCAGAACATAAGAACTACTTCAAAAGTCAATCTTAAGAATCAGTGGGTAGTCACATCTCTGCGTTAATACAACATAGTTAAGCCATTGAAAATTCAATGAGGTTGGCCGGGCGTTGTGGCCGGCGCCTGTGGTCCCAGCTACTTGGGAGGCAGAGGCAGGAGACTCGCTTGAGCCCAGGAATTGGAGGTTGCTGTGAGCTGTGATGCCATGGCACTCTACCCAGGGGGATAGCTTGAGGCTCCATCTCAAAAAAAGAAAGAAAATTCAGTGAGGTAAGGAGTGTAGCCAATGCATCCTGGGAGATTATTTTCAACCACAGCAGAAAATAACACCCTACCTGAAGGATTATCTGTGCCCCTGGGATGTTCCAAAGCTCTCTCCTCTTATCTTATCTTCTGTGCCACCACCCCATGGGGCCTTGCACAGCACAGAACATATATGGAAAAGGACTAAAAAGTGATCTTTGTTTCTCACCGCTCAATTATTCCTTTCAATCACTCCAATCAGATCTGTGTTGTCACTGTGCAACCAAAACTGTTCTTGTCAAAATCCCTGCCCCTCCCACCTTGCAGTATCCACGTGCCACAGCTCTATCCTCAGCTTGCTTGACCTGTCTGAAGCATCAGCATTACTTGATCCTCCAGGCAGCACTTTTTAACTCTTTACTTTGCAGACACACCAAATTCTTCTGGCTTTCCCTGTAGTGGGGCAGCTTTTCCTTCTCTGTCCTCTTCTGAGAGAATCTACCTTTTCCTGGTCCTCCAGGCCCTTGGTCTTCTTTCTCTTCTGACTTTCCTTGTCTTCTTTCTCTTCTGAGTTTCCTTGGTCTTCTTTCGCTTCTAACTTTACTTGGTCTTCTTTCGCTTCTGACTTTGGTCTTCTCTCTCTTCTGTCTTTACTTTCTCTGTAAGCAATTTCATCTCCTGTAGTGAGATGACAAGATTAAGTGTCATGGATATGCCCATTATTCCCAAATATATTTTATTTGTAGCTGTAATGGTTTTAAAACATGTCCACACATATTCTATGCACATTATGCATATTCTTATCAAAGGTGGAGTCTAATTCCCCCCTCTTTGAAAATGGGCCCAAGTTTAGAGAGTGACTCTCTTCAAAGGAACAGAAAGAAGCACAAGTGAAGATGTAGGATTCCCGAGACCAGGATAGAAAAGGTAACGCAGCCCCACCCTGGCTCTGTCTCTCTCTTGGGATGTGAGGTCTGGAACTCAACCCAGGAAGCCAAGCAGCCATACGGACAGGTCCAGCTCCAGCAGACAGCTGACAGTCACCACCAACACCAGACACATGAGATCTCTGATAAGCCCAGCCTGCAGCCTTTGAGTTGGCCTGCCAGATGCCACATGAAGCAGAAGAGAGTTTCCATCAAGTTACAGAGTTGCAAACAAAATAAAATTTGCTGCTGTCTTGAGCTGCTAAACCCTATAGGGCCAGGGTAGGGTAGGGCAAGGGTGGGGGGATGGTGTTATGCAGCAAGAGATAATCAGAGTACCATCTAATCAGGGATATCTAACTTGAGACCCATGGGTAGGCTTCACACTGACTTTGTGAGAACATTTTTTGCTTGTCCTTAGTGTCAGATATCATGGAAAGTGTGCACAGACTTTTTCTTATGCTCATTAATTTCTGTTAGTGTTTGTATATTGAATGTGTCACCCAAGACAACTCTTATTCTTCCAACGTGTGGCAGAGAAACAATGGTTGGACACCCCTGAAGCCTTCTCCGTACTCTAGAATCTCCTCACTCACCATCCCCTTTTCTATCTATTATATGAAATTCAACTTTATATGGCAAAAAAGAACTTATAATTTCCTCTCTGCAAACCTACTCCTTCCCCAATCTTTCTTATCTTTGTCAAAGTCACCACTACTCAGTTCATTGCTCAGGCAAAAATCTGGGAATCATCCTTGAATAAGGCCTTTTCCTCACACTGCACTTCTAAGCTACCAGCATCTAGCAGTAATTACTTGCAAAATATATCCCTAAGATGGTCATTTCTAACTATCTCCACTTCACCTCTCATAATTATCATCACCATCCTCTCTTGCAATGTCTGGACTAGTACAACTGCCTTCTAAAGTGCTTTCCAGATTTTCTCTGCTACGGTCTGGTCACTGGACAAGTGTTCCCTGTCCACACGCTTGAATGGCTTCCCACAACACTTACACTTCCTGTAAGTGCAGGCCTTACTGAGGCCAACAGGGTCACATGTGAATGGGTCCTCCCACTTGCTCACTTGGTTCATTTGATTCTGTCACACTGATTTCTCTCTCTCTCTCTCTCTCTTTTTTTTTTTTTTTATCATTTTGCCATTTCAGGAGCAGGTGTTGCTCATTCCTATCCCTGACTAGCTGGATTTTGTCTGTCTGTCTGGAAGAGTCTCCCCCCACCTCCAACTCTTACTCTACTAGGACACTCAGGTCTCTGCTCACACATTGCCTTCTCAGAGGAGCTTTCCTCTCTATGTCTATACATTAAGTCCTCCATCAGCCCCTATTGTTCTCTATCCCCTTGTGATTTCTTTCTTCCTTAAAATCATATTTGTGTGTTTACTATTTACTCTCTCCCAGATGAGAGTTTAGGGTTCCTCATACAGGAACTGACCTTGTTCTTTCTGTTACGATAGTGCTCAGTACCAGAGGAATTCCCACTGCAGCTGTCATCATCCTATACATATCTGATGAATAGAATTTATAATAAAGTACTTCTGCAATCAATGAATACATGAGGCCTGATTAAACTAGTTTGAGTTTAAAAATGTGAGAAGAATTTTATGCATGCTATCTCCATCAAGAGCTTGTCCTCCCTATGTGGGGGCTTTCCTTGATGAATCTGTTTGCCTCTGGACTATGAACTATTTTGAGATAATTTATAACTGTAATGTTACATGAAGGCCCTGAATATAACAACTGGAACATTAGAATATGTAATATAATAGCAAAATAAATGTCACAATACAGCCTTCATGGAAGGAAGTATGGAGGACCCTCAAAGAACTCAAACTAGACCTCCAAATTGATCCTGCAATCCCATTAATAGGCATATACCCAGAGGGGAAAAAAATAATTTTACCATAAGGACATTTGTACTAGACTATTTATTGCACTTCAATTTGCAATTGCCAAAATGTGAAAACAACCTAAATACCCACTAATGCAAGAATAGATTAACAAGCTGCCGTATGTGTTTACCATGGAATACTATTCAGCCACTAAAACAGAGGAGACTTTACATCTTTTGTATTAACCTGGATGAAAGTGGAACACATTATTCTTAGTAAAGCATAACAAGAATGGAGAAGCAAGAATCCTATATACTCAATCCTGATATAAGGACAATTAATGACCTAGTACATGGTCAGGGGGTGGGGAGGGGAAAACAACGAGAGGGAAGGGGTAGGGGGACACCAGATGTGGCACACCTTTTGGTGGTAGGACACAATTATAAGAGGGACTTTATCTAACGAATGGTATCAATATAAACTGGTTCTCTGTACCTTTAGTGAATCCCCAACAGTAAAACAAACAAACAAAAACTAAATGTCACTTTAGCCTGGGGGCTATTTATATATTTATATGTAATTTTTTCTTGCTGTATCACACATATTGTTTTCTAGTTATTTACTTATTGTATGTTCGTTTGTTTTCTGGTTTAGATGTTGTCAAGAACTGGGAAGTTCTGAAATTTTATAAGCCACAAGTTAGCCTGCCATAGTTTCAGAAGTGCCGACAGAAGACAAGAGACCTGGCTGAGACGAAAGACTGTCAACTGCCCACAGCAAAGCAGTAGCCAAAATAGCAGCATTTTCTTGCACTGATTCCCTGAGTCCTAATTCTCTGAGGCCAATACAACAAAGGCAGTGATTCCTGAACAAGCTGTGGATTGTATTACAGCAGAGAAATCCTGAGTTTAGGAACCCCCAATCCTCTATAATGGACTACAAGCAAATACGCTCAAACTAGTCTCAGAGATGTTATCCTTATTAAACTGCACCAAAAACAAAACAAAACAAACAAATAAAAAAAGGAAAGTACTCTCTTAACACCTTTGAAAGGATAGTCAAGAAAAAAAGCTGTCAGTTTCCCTGCTCATAAAAACATGCAGAAATGCAGAGACTCATGCAGAATTGTCTCCTATTATGGGCTGAAAGTGTCTCCCCAAATTGATCTTGAAGCCTTAACCGGCAATGTGGAGATGTTTGGAAAATGAGGTCTTTAGGAGGAAATTAGGTTTTGATGAGGTCATGAGGGTGGGGCCCTCGTAATGGGATTAGTGTTTGTTTTCAAGATAGAAGAGCACTTGATCACTCTTTTCCAGGCAGAAAGAAAAGGTCATGGCTCGACGCCTGTGGCTCAAGGGGCTAAGGAGCCAGCCACATACACCTAAGGTGGCGGGTTCGAATCCAGCCCGGGCCCGCCAAACAACAATAATGGCTGCAATCAAAAAATAGCCGGGCGTTGTGGCGGGTGCCTGTGGTCCCAGCTACTTGGGAGGCCGAGGCAGGAGACTCACTTGAGCCCAGGAGTTGGAGGTTGCTGTGAGCAGTGAAGCCATAGCACTCTACCCAGGGGGACAGCTTGAGGCTCTGTCTCAAAAAAAAAAAAAAAAAAAGAAAAGGTCATGTGAACACACACAAGCCAAGAAAAGAGGCCTCAGAATGAAACCTCCCTTACCGTCACCTTGATCTTGGACTTTTTATCCCCCAGAACTGAGAAATACATTTTTGTTGTTTAAGCCCCCTGCTCTATGGTACCTTGCCATAAATAGAAGCCCAATCTGATTAAAACATTTCCCAATAGACTTTTCCTTTGCATTTGTTTTTAATGAAAGGTTTTCTTAACACAATTGGCTAATAAAAGTATTCTGTCAGAGAACTATTAGAACAAAAGTACCATTGTTGCATAAATGTTAAAATACTACATCAAATGAAGTGGGGTCTCAGTCTTCACTGATTATTGATTACTTAGTATTTTGTTCAGTCCTTTTTAAACAAATAAGTTTTCATAATTTACCAAGAAATCTAGAAATAGTCTAGATCTGACACAGTGACATACTGATGCATCAGAGATCCACATCCTTGTTATTCTTCTGTTCTGCCCACTTCAGCGTGTGGGTTAGATATGGTTCAGAGCAATGAGCCAGCCATAGAGTCTGGTGTTGGGAAACACATCTGTCTCACTAGTTAAAATGTTAGCCCCACTGTTTAGTACCAATGTCAATGTCACCAATCCATCCTATCTCCCTGAGCCTCCAGGTGCTGAACTGTAAAATAGGAATAATGATAATACTCAAGAATACTTAAGAAGCACAAATGAAAATGTTGACAAACAGCTAATTTGAATGGAGCAGAACTGATATTTTTCCCACAGCATATTAACATCTAAATTACAAAGAAACACAAAACTTTAAGATATTGCAAGTTAATGATTAGCCTGTGGCCAAGGAGAAACAATCAATCAACTGAACCTATAGTTATTGCTCGCATATCCCCACCCTCCAGGTCTGTGTTCTGAAGACACATCAAAGTATTTGCTACTCCAGAGGAAATCATTACATTTCAACTTCTGAAACTTTACACAGGCTGTTCCTTCTGTCAATAAGGACCTGACCTTTCAATCTACATTAGGCCCTCATTCTTGAAAGTCAGGTTAAGTATTGTCCCCAGATTATCTTTTCCAGACTTCTTGGGCCAACTGGATTCTCCTATTGTGCCCCATTTGGTGGTCATTAGGTCATTTTGACTTGCAGGTGAATCTATGTACCCCTGAGTAGTGAATCCTTCTATGATTAAGGATCCCTTGTGATTTAACTTACAATTCTCAATATCTAGAATTTCCTGGTACAAAACTTGGGTTCAGATTATATTTGTTGAAAGAAAGAAATGTGGGGAGAGAGACAGAGAGAGAAAAGAGAGAGAAGGGGAATGGGAGCAGGGATATTAGGGAAGGAAGGAGGAAGATTGAAATATTTGCCTAAATGTATTTATCGGGCAGAACCTGTGGCTCAAAAGGGTAATGTGTCAGCCCCATATGCTGGTGGTGATGGGTTCAAACCCAGCCCTGGCCAAAAAAACTGAAAAAAAAAAAAAGAAAAAGAAAGAAAACATAGCAGAAGAAATCTGACTTTGGTGCCATTTTTGAGCTTCTGAATTCTGTCTACTTTTATGGATCAGGCCAACAGGATTTTAGTTCTCTGTTACTTGTAACTTAGTGCTTCTAACTAAGTGATCATTTTTGGTAGCAAATACCCAAATGTGAAATGACCAGATGGAGTAGATAACTTTTAAGGCTTCATCCTAGTTAGAATATTCCATAGCTCATTGGTAGAGCTAGAGGGAAATCCCAGTGAAGGAGAAGGCATGTAGCCTGATCTGATGCATTCATGTGTGTTTTTAAGAGCAATGGAAAGCCAACTTTGCACCTTTTCCATACAACTGATTCAGAGAAAGAAACAGCCATCTGTCCAAATTCTCAGTCATGGCAGCTCCTTTGGAAGACTGGCTGATAAAAATTTTCATATACATTATGGCCCCCAAATGGTTTATTTTATATTTCCTTTTAGTTATTAGACTGTGAATTCTTTAAAGGTTGTCCTACCAGGCATCTTTCTACAGTATTCTGCTAAATAAGTTAGACACTTTAAAAATAAATGGGGGCTGGAATGAAATCTAGCAATCATTTGACATTATAACAGGATTTTTTTCATGTTCTAATGCAGCCTGTATGTAACCAGCTTCCTCCATTTTTGTGATTGAAAATGAGTCAGTGACAAAGAATGTGTTGCTATCAGAGAGAGTTTATCGAAGTAAAGTGAACTCTTGAGAGTTTAAAGTGGGCACACCTTTGAGCAGATAATGGCCCCAGGATTTCTGTGTCATTCCTTTTTCTCCTATATGGCCTTTCCTCCTTCCTGACATTGTTTCTTCCTCTTTTTTTCTTGACCTCTAGGGATGTTTCTCTTTTCTGCCATCTGGTGTGGGAGTTTTTTACCTTCTATGGTTAGACTTGGATGTATCCAGGCACCAAAAGCTCACTAGAAGGGGGGCAAACCATAATGTGGAACTGCCCCCTGTGTTGTTTCTGTAGTGTTTCTTAGGACACTTGCAGTTACCTTATCTTGTTATTGTCACAGTACATTTTCTTACTGAGCATCCTGTTTGTTCACACTGCCTGTTCTACACTTCATCTGCTCTTGTCTTACTTTTCTATCTACACTAACATTTATATATGTCCAATGGGGGTTAAGATAGCTGACTAGAGCCATCATTTGCCAGACCATCCTGGAAGGAAGGAAAGTTTTCAGATAAAGGAGAGGGGAGAGGGGATACAGCTCAGGTGTAGGTTAGAGAGAGAAATGCCAGAGCCTGCAAACCTCACAGAAGAAAATTGCAAGGCAGAGAATGAAGAGGATAAAGGGAAAAGATACATCAGCAAGGATCAAACCCAGAGAGACTCAGAGCTCAGTAAATGGGAAAGGGAGAATCCCTTTGTCCCTTCCACACTACCTCAGTGATCAGTGGGCTACCAAGTTACTTGGAAGTTTTTCCACCCCTACGAGTCCAACCACTTCAGCAATCATGGAATTGTGAGGAAAATTTGTGTGATCCCAGAGCTTAGACATTCTGTGTGGGGTTCCTCTCCAAGGAGAATACCCAAGAAGCTGGAGATCTGGATTTATTCCATTCAGATGCTGTCCTTCCCTGCTCTTCCCCATACACACTGCAACTGGGAGAGTAGTTTCAGCCGAGAATTTGGCAAGTGGCTGCCTCTGCACAGCTGGTGTGTCCTCCAGTCTGAGGTTTCCACAGAGGGTGGGGCCCACACTTTTTTCACTTCAAGGTCCTTCGATGGGCCCAGAGTGTCTGCTCTGGGATTACCTGACTGCCAGTGTTTCTCAGAGATGCACACCAGTGGGTCTGACACACAGGCTGTATCCCCTGGACTTGTGCAGATTGCTGGAAGTCACGGGGGGAGAGGGGTTTGGGAGTTGGACTCAGGAGGTGAGGAAGCTCACATGGACAGAACTGAAGGGGGAATACCATGGGAGTCCAACATGCAGCAATCTGAGAAAGCACCCACCCCTCCACAGGAAAGCCATGCTGTCAGACTATGGTGGGTTCTCCGGATGGGAAGATACCAGCTGGCAGTGCCAGAGCAACCAAGTGTGGCATGGTCAGGTGTGCCCATTAGAAACTAGATGATAGAGGGCAAGGGTAACACAAGAGGGACAGAGCTCACTCCTGACAGCCAGTTAAGAAATTGTGGCCTCTCTCTCACAAGCATCTTGTCCCATTTGGACAGCCTGCCTTGATCACAGAAGCTTTCCCTAAAGGTGGGAAAAATAAATTTAGAGCCCTGTTGAGGGCAACTGATTGAGGTGTGTTCAGGTGCACCCATGCCCAACTAGGCATTGGAGTGCAGAGGTAATGCAAGAGAGGCAGATCTCACTCCTCACAGCCAGTTAAGGAATTGCAGCCCCTTCTTCATGAGCAGTCATTCCAATTTGGACACCCAGCCTCAACCTTCCTCTCAGGGGTTTCCCCTATCTTCCAGGAAAATGATCTCTGAACTCTGCCAAGGCTTTGCAAAGCCTTCTGGGCTCCCACAACCTAACCATGCCCAGCCTTACTTCCCCTACCTCTGCTGAGGTGGCAATCAAGCAACCCCTTGGGATCTACAGAGCCCTTTCCCAAACCTGGAGCATTTAAATGCTCCATCTGAGGGACTAGAGCTTATCACGGGCACAAAATAACACTTCTGCACTTGGCTCTTTCCTGCAAACATCAACCACTAACAAGGAAAACAAATCTATAGCTCGTTATGGCATCTGCCAACTCAATCAAAGAGGGTGTGACTGATTCTTACCTTCAAGCATCATCCAGAGGTTATGATGGGGGTCCCAATTCAATTCACACTGATGGGAAGTGGTGAAAATTAAAAGACAGATGCCACCTGAGGGGACACTGATTTGTAGGGGAGAAACATGTTACTGGGGGCCAGGCAAGTTTCCTCCCAGGCATGGGAGCTGAACAGAGGAGGAGTCCAGACTCCACAGGCCCCACTTAGGAAGACTGGGGCAACTGCCTCCGTGGGTCCCAGGTGTTGAGGGAGAACATTGGCCTGCCAGCAGCTCTGGCAGGCCTACACAAATCCTGGGCTGCTGAGCCAAACCCTGGTAGTATGATAGGGCATCAGTAGTTTTCATGCTGATGAAACAGCCCCATGTATGGGGCTGTACCCCCAAATCCCAGAGACAGCTCAGCTCTGAAGTTCTCACTGTGCCTGAGTCTGAGGCTCTCTCCTGTAACTACAGGGCCCTCAGTGGGCCTGCAACTCCATCCTCGAAGACTGTAAAGTTGTTCCTGGATCCCAAAGCCTTCCTATTGATTCTAAACTACTACTGCTGGACAGGCAGAAACTCCCTGAACTCCAACACTTCACTCAGGAACTCCCAACTCCCGAGCAGCAGTCACACATGGACTTGTTTTGAGAGAGTTCCCAGCAAAGGAAAACAGATGTCCCGCAATCCTATTAACCCAGAAAGAAAGAAAGAAGAGGCAGATGAGAAGAAACCAGCAAAATAACCCTGGCAACATGAAAAAATAAAATAGTTTGATGCACCCAAGGGAGTAAAATGGAGCTACAGTAGTGAATTCCATCCACAAGGTAAATGCCAAAATAAATAAAAATGGAATTCAGAATAGGGATAGAAAGCAAAATAGATGCAATTGATGAGAAAGTTGAAAACCAACTAAAAGAAGCCAAAAAATATGTTTTAGGAAATGAGTGAAAAAAACTGAAAAAAGTCACTATAGAGCTAGACAACTTAAGAACTGATACAATAGAACTTACAGAAATTAAAGAGTCATTTAGGGGATTTTAAAACACAGTAGAAAGCTTTAACAACAGGATAAACCAAGGAGAAAAAAGAATCTCAGAGCTCGAAGACAAGGCTCTCAAGATAACCCAGTCATTCAAAGGGGCAGAGAAGAATATTAAAAAGTCCAAGAAATCACTGAGAGAACGTGGTGCCTCTGGCTCAGTGGGTAGGGCACCAGCCCCATACACTGAGGGTAGTGGATTCAAACCCAGCCCCTCCCAAACTGCAATAAAAAAGAGCTGGGCATTGTGGTGGGTGCCTGTAGGTCCCAGCTACTTGGGAGGCTGAGGCAAGAGAATCGCTTAAGCCCAAGAGTTGGAGGTTGCTGTGAGCTGTGATGCCACAGCACTCTACCGCATGTGATAAAGTGAGACTCTGTCTCAAAAAAAAAAAAATCACTGAGGGAGATATGGAACTAGGGAAGTGAATTAACATTCAAGTCATAGGTACTCTGAGGAAGAAGAAAGAGCTAAAAGCATGGAAAAACTATTCAAGAGAATTATTAAGGAAATCTTCCCTGGTATTATCAAGAATTCAGTCATACAAATACAAGATGGATATTAAACACCAGGAAAATTCATAGCAACAGGTGATCTCGAAGACATGTAGTAATTAACCTGGCCAAAGTCAAAATGGAGGAGGAAAATTCTGCAAAAGTCTCAGCAGGAACCTTCCAATCAAGAAGGGGTTGCTGGGCCCATCTTCAATTGACTGAAAAAGAACAAAATCCTAGAATTTTGGAAATCAAAAGAAAGTAAGGGTAGCAAATCTTATATGAGATAAAATTGATGTTAAGCTAACAAAGGAAAAGAAAGGCAAAAAGGATCATTATATAATGGTAAAGAGAATAATTCAACAATAAGACGTAACAATCCTAAATATATATGCGCCCAAAATAGTAGATACATAAACAAACTTTACTAGAGATAAACAAAGAAATAAATAGTACCATTATAATTGCCAGGGACCTCAATACCCTACTGTCAGAGCTGGACAAATCATCAAAGCACAAAATAAATAAGAAAACAATGGACTTAAACCACACTCTAAATCAAATTAATCTAATAGACATTTACATAATATTTTACTCCAAAACTACATAATACAAATTCTGCACAGCTAAGGAATAAATCAACAGAGCAAGTAGATAACCTATAGAATGGGAGGAAATATTCACAATTTATACATCTGATAAAGGGCTAATAACCAGAATCTGCAAAGAACTCAAACAAATCAGCAAAGAAAAAATAACCTTGTGCCAAGCACAGTGGCTCATGGCTGTAATCCTAGCACTCTGGGAGGCCAAGGCAGGTGGATTGCTTGAGCTCACGAATTCAAGACCAGCCTGAGCAAAAGTGAGACCCCATTTCTACTAAAAATACAAAAACTGAGGCAAGAGGATCGCTTGAGCCCAAGTGGTAGAGATTGCTGTGAGCTCTGACACCACTGCACTCCATCCAGGGTGACAGCTTGAGAAGCTGTCTCAAAAAAAAAAAAAAACAGACCATTAAAAAGTGGGCAAAAGACATGAACAGAAATTTCTCAAGGAAAGAAAGGCAAATGGCCAAAAACCACATAACAAAATGCTCAACATCACTAATCATCAGAAAAGTGCAAATTAAAACAACAGTGAGATAACAACTCATCCCATTCAGTATGGCTTTTATTCAAAATTCCAAGAACAGGGGCGCCTGTGGCTCAATCGGCTAAGGCGCCAGCCACGTACACCTAAGGTGGCGGGTTCGAATCCCCAGCCCGGGCCCGCCAAACAACAATGATGGCTGCAACCAAAAACTGGCCGGGCGTTGAGGCAGGCGCCTGTGGTCCCAGCTACTTAGGAGGCGGAGGCAGGAGACTCTCTTGAGCCCAGGAGTTGGAGGTTGCTATGAGCTGTGATGCCATGGCACTCTACCCAGGGGGATAGCTTGAGGCTCTGTCTCAAAAAAAAAAAAAAAA